>PVJS01011629.1:12914-45474 GCA_004027185.1 Glis glis | reverse complement strand
CTTTTTCATTTCTGATTTTGGTGATTTGGGTTGATTCTCTCCTTCTTTTGGTTAGGTTAGCTAGTGGTTTGTCAATTTTGTTAATCTTCTCAAAGAACCAGCTTTTTGTTTTGTTGATTCTTTGTATTGTTTTTTTATTCTCTATTTCATTGATTTCTGCTCTGACTTTAGTTATCTCCTGCCTCCTACTGGCTTTGGGCATTGTGTGATATTTAAATGAGATTAAACATATCTTATCTCCTCAGTCACCTATCATTTTTTCATGGTGTATCATTTTTTCACATCTAATACCCTTTCTTATAGCTTTTTGAGATATATCTTACATAATTGTTATCTATAGTCACCTTAAGAAGCTCTGGTTTATTATTGAATTATTTTAAAACAAAAGCTAGTAACCCACAACAATGTGAATATACTTGTGTACTCCAAAATGGTTAAAAACTTATCCTCATTATCTTATTTCACTGTTACAAAAATAAAAAGAGATACAAACTATGGTTATCTTCTTTACAGATGAAGAAAATTAAGTCAAATGGGATTATGTTACTCATTCAAGGATACATAGCTAGCAGGAATTGGTAAAATCAAGACCAGAACCCAGGTTTGCTTAATGTCAATGCCTATATTCTTAGCCATCATTCTATAAAAGTTACTGTTCGATAGTCTTACACTAGTGTATTCCTGTACTTAAGAGAAGTAACATAGGAGTTTTCATTGATTACAACTGAACTTAAAGTCTGAAGAGCTGAGTTACAGATCTTGAAATTCTCTATCGCATGAACTTCAGCCAGTAACCCATTTTCTGGGCTGGAGATTTTCTCTCTGTAAATCAAGGGATCGCACTGACGGCATCAAGGGTCTCTACAGCTCTGCCATTCCAAGTTCCAGCTCTCTAATTAGAAATCTATCCTCTTATTTGCCCTCTTAAAAAGGAAATGTGGAAGAAGCTATTAACTATCCAGAAAGCTTTGAAGTTGTTTCCACTTTCTCCTTATCCCCCTCCTCCACATGCCCCGGTAGAGTCATGCCCAGATTAAAAGTCCAAGGAACATTTTTTTTATGTGCCACCAGATAATGCAAGGTCAGGCTTCAGAAGCTGTTGTATAACTGCTGGTTGAAAATCAATAGTACATGTCCTGTGTTCAGGGACATACATACACAACTAAATACAAATCATTCACAATAACATCTGGTCCTTTGATTGTACAGTAGAAATTCCAAAGGGTGGCATGTTTCTCAATGTCATCTCCTAAAGTCAAGGCATTCCATGGCGGTAGAAAGTATTATTAAACTCTAGAATTTGCCCTGGAAATTTAGATTCACTATGGAGGCCATGTTGTCTTTGCCCTTAAGCAAACCAATCAGTGCCCATATACCAGGATTTTTTTCCCATTATGATTTATGTATAGGATCTAATATTACTAATACTGTCATTACCCAAATTAATTTCAAGTATCTAGTACCAAACTAGAAACTCTGGGTTAGAGACTGATCATCCCATTGTAGTATTTAAACATGATTGACTCTTAATAATAAAAGTACTGATACTTGTGTTATTTATTTAGACTGTGTCAGACATTGGAGTAAGAGGTTTATAAATGTTATCTAGTATTATAGCAACCTTATATGATAAGTACCATTACTATTATCTCTATTTTGTATATGTAGACACTGAGGCTTGGAAAGGAAGGACGATTCCCCCAAAGTCCCATAGCTAGTATTGTAGGCCTCCTGGTTTAGAACCTATGCTTGAACCCTCTACCACTTAGATGCACCCCCAACCCTTTTTATTTTGAAACGGTATTGCTAAGTTTCAGAGACTGACCTCTAACTTTTAATCTTCCTGTCTCAGCCTCCCAAGTACTGGGATTACGGGCATGTGCCACCACACCCAGCTTGCTCTTAAACTCTTCATTGTTTAAATGATTCCCATTGAGAATCA
Source organism: Glis glis (assembly GCA_004027185.1). Taxonomy (NCBI): domain Eukaryota; kingdom Metazoa; phylum Chordata; class Mammalia; order Rodentia; family Gliridae; genus Glis; species Glis glis. Next base: position 43,532 of record PVJS01011629.1, on the reverse strand, counting down.
GCCTTTTGAAAACCTACACAAAATAACAACTAATTGGAAATTCTAATATAGATGAACTCATTCTCTTTATTATTGAAGAGAGGTTCTTCTTAATCTGAGAAGGCCTGACTCAGGATTCAAGTCTGCAACTCAGACTGAGTGTCAGTAGGGAGAGACGGATGTGGACATACGGAAATTAGCTGTGTGGTGGCAATGAGGCAGGACCAAAGATACATGGGGACAGAAGCAGTTATTTAACTTCAAGCCCAGTCCTAGAGTCAAAGGATGAATTGAGGACAGAAACCAAGGTCACTTACAGGTATCCAAATGCAACATGTCAAAATGTCAAATGAAGAAAGAACTCAAGAATTATCAATCATCAATGACCAAAAAAAAAAAAAAAAAAACAGTCGCTAAAAACTGGTCCCTATAGAAAAATAAGTAGTGAAATAGAGGAATTGCAGAGTGGTCCTTTGAAGAACTAAGTCATGCCTACTTCAGAAGCTCTAACTATATCTAAACTGATGGGCTTAAAGCAAAGCTGGTAGAAATACCAGGCCTCTCAATCAGATCACAAACACTTAAAATAGTGTTGTAATACAGAATAAAGTGATGCAGATTCTTTATGAAATGATTCCATATTTTGAAACAAAAACAAAAGAAGAGTAAATCACCAGGCTTATACAACTTTACAGATTCATTGCTTGCACTGCATTCAGTAAGTTAGCAACTGTCCATTCTGAAACTAGTCCATGCTGTATTCACCCATTCACCAGGAAGAGGTTGGAAATAGCGGGGTGGGAAGATGGCAGGCTGGGTGTGACTTGCAGACCCCAAGGCCTCATTGACAGAGACTTCCCCCACTGCATAAATGTATTCATTCTTATTTGATGAATGGAGAGTATTTCTCATGAACATTGTCAGTTAGAGAAATACAAGTGAGGGTGATCGGCAAGATCCCTGCCCTCACTGACTTTATAGTCAATGAGAAGAAACAAGAGTCAACGGTGAATGACAGCAGAGTGGGATAAGTGCAGGGTTTAAGGGAACCTAACTAGAGTTAGGTGGTTGGCAGTAGCTTCCCAGGGTAATGGGAGATTATTTATCTTGTGTCTTCAGAACAAGAATGTGTTCAAAGAAAAAAAGTCAAAATAGAAAGACGCATCTAACCAAAAGATAGAGTAAAAAAAATGGTTAGTTCAAATTAAGTTGAAACAATTGGGGTCAGCAAGACTGAGCAAGTTCTTATAGTTGAGAGAGTAATGAGAGACAGAGAAAGAGATTGATAGAGAGTCCTTGACATATAGACCAGGATCTCTTTAGAGAAAACAATGTGTTAGTTTAGACCTAGCCTCCAGTCATAAGCAGGAGTCCATGACAGATATATTTTTGGTGGGAAGGAGGTTACTGGGGTTTGAACCCAGAGGCATTCTACCTTCAAACTATATCCTCAGACTTTGTTTGTTTGTTTGTTTGTTTACTTATTTATTTGAAATAGGGTCTGGCTAAGTTGCTGAGGCTGGACTCAAACCTGAGCTATTCCTGTCTCAGACTCCCAAGTACTGGGATTACAGGTGGGTGCCACAGTGCCAGGCTTATGATAAATTGATAGAAAGCTGTATAACTCACCTCTATTCAGGGAGCATATTTCCTAGTGGATTAGAGTCTTGGGTAGGTCAAGGTATCTTCTGAAGTTCAGAAAATTCCATGCAATTAAGAGGCATTACAGGAAAATGATTAAGAACAAATTCCTAGAGGCAGGCTTCTTAATTGAACAGACAGCCTCAGCACTAACTATATGTCATTAAAAATATGGCATAATCTTTTTATGCTTCAGCTTCCCCACCTATAAATTGGGGGGTAAATATTGATATCTATATCATAAAATTAATATAAAGAAAAAAATTAAGAAATCCAGTGAAATATCAAGCCCAGTGTCATATACAAAGTCAGTGACACCAGGCTATCATCATCATCACCACCATCATCATTCTCAAAATAATATTTGCATTCTGTAGTTATCAACGTAGACCTTCAAAGTACAGAATTTGGGCAAATGCGATAGGATGTCAAAGGGAGAAAATAAGTATTTGAGAAGTGCACAGATCTTGAATCAGGCCAGTGTAACTTAATGTATGAATAAATAAAGTGCTAAGACAAGGTGGTAGAGGTATCAGGGACCTGATCAGGAGGACCTTGCAATTTTATTGGAAATATTCAATTCTATTCCAAGAGCATCATGAATATCAATATACTGGGCTTTTCCCTGCAGTTGGACAGACAGACAAGTAAATGACTATGTCAGTGTAGTATGATCACTATGGTAGAAATTGGAACAACTCTTTCAAAGCAAAGAGAAAAGAAACTTCATTTACATTCAAGGAGCCTAAATACCTTGAAACAGAGCGGGACAATACGCATAGGCTACATTTCCATAAAATGAAAGAAAATGAGGTCTTGGCTTCACCAACTTCTTATCAAAAGGTGTTTCCATTCTTATCACCTATAAAATGCCCATGATTTAGGTCACTACTGCAAACAATGGTAGTTTTGTGAAATAAAATTATGAAAAAAACAGTAAATTCAGATTATATCCATGGCACAGCAGAACATGTCAGTGTATATGTTGCTTCCTCTGACTTCTCACCAGCACTACATTTGCCAGGAAGTTCCTGCTGTTGAAAGGTTCCCAGGTTTAATAACATTTCACATCATGACAGATTGGAGGAAACAAGTCTTAGTGGTCAGCTGGGCGGAATTCAGCAGCAAGCAGATGTAGGTTTTAACGGTATCCTCGAAGGATAAATTAGAGCTGGTTACTGGTTTTCATTGATAGAACTACTTGTGACGATCCTGGAGACTTTCTGAGGTCCTTGAGATGCTGAAGGACAGAATGTGCCATCTTCAGACTTCTTTATATATCCTGTCATTCCAAAAGCACAGTTTGGCCAAGTATGTTGGCAATATTGGCTAGAAAATTTATCTCAGGATCAGATGCTGACTAAAATGGTCCCAGAGCCCAGAGAGCAGGCAAGGCCATCACACTGGATGACATCTGGCTCTTGCATTAATGAAGAGCATTTGAGTTTTGGCCTCACAGCCAAAGTCACTTTCCAAAGGTACTAAAAGGCTTAAATATGTCCCAATGCTGAGGCAAATAGCTAAATCCAAGAGCAGGAACATGATTCCAAATCAAGTAAATAAATCTTATACAAGAATTAAGCAAACTTTTCATTCTTATCCCTCCACCACCTCTAATGAGTCATTCATTTTATCCAGTTTAACCCAACAAATTTCCATGTATCACATAGAGTCTTACTTTCCAGCCTTGACTCCTACTGGTCACAGCATCCCTCTAGTTCTCCAAATTCTATGCATCTAGCCTCTGGCCCTAGAGTTATCTCCTTGCTGAAAAGGGCCTGGGAGTGAATTACCTGCTCTCCTAGAACTCTTAGACCCTAGAGTGAAGTGACTGCCTTCCTCAGAACTCCTCCATACCCAATTTATAAGCCTAGAAGGAAACCTCAACCAAGCAGAGAATGATCTAGTTAGTGCATGTAAAAAAGCAACCATAAATTTGTATTCACAACATAGGCTGTCAAATGAAATTAGCAAGTTTCTATAGTTTTCTTTAAACATATAGTGACTGGTACATTTGTTATGCCTTTAGAGAGCACTTGTCAACACATAATAGGCATAGGTTTAATGTTTTGTAATAAAATGTGGGTGAGAAAAGCAAAGATTAAGCTAATGAATAGATCTTTGTCACTTCTAATATTTTTCTGGGAGTTGGAGAAATATTAACTTTTCTACTTATATTGGTGCATTATAAATATACATGAAAGTGAGGTTCAAAATGATACATTCATACATGCACACAGCACTTGATGTATTTCCCTCCACATCTCACTCTGCTCCCCCCTTCTCCTTCGCTGTACATGCTAGTGAGATTGGTAGCGACACCTTCATACATGGACATAACATTATTTGAACAGTTCCCTTCCTCAAGCCTCATTTTTACCCACCTCACTTCCCTTCCCCAGCCTCCTTCCACTACTCTACTGGTCTCTGAGAAATGTTAACTTTAAAAGATGCTAAATATTGGATATCTCAGTAAAGCATATAGAGAATAGCAAGGGTTATTCTTAGCACATTGGGACCCAGTGACCCAGATTCTTTAAGCCTGTGTTCAGTTTTGTCCATCTATATTTGTGCTTTGGGCAGAGAAGGACTGAGCACCATGCACCAGGCAGAGAACACTGCAGTACCTGTGTTTCTGCCTCACTGGTCAGCTGGCAGGCAGACAGGCTGCTGAACTTATTGTTTGAAGGTCAAAGTCAAATTCCACTGAAAATATATAAACTCAAATAAGGCCCTTAATGAGTCCTGGAAAGAAGAGTCATCTCTAGATAGTAGAGCAGAATCTTTGAGCTTTCTTAGGAACCATGATTGACATTGATTTGCTTCTGGGATGTGGTGGGAGATTGATTGTTGATATCATATCTATCTATGGTGATTGAACTGATCCTTTCCAGAACTAAAACTCACACACAAATGCATCTTCCCCCTTGGCTACTGGTGTGGACACATAACAAAGGACTGATTATCCTGTTGTTAGGTAGGATGATATCATCCCATCAGATAGCAGCTCAAATTATAGGCTCTCCCCATCCCTCCCACTCTACCCAAACCCCAGGAAAAGTGGAACAGATAGTGAAGATATAAAAACAAACAAGGGATTTAAATACACACACAAACACACACACACACACACACACACACACACATACACACTATACCCTGAGTTCTTCTGTCAAGAGGTCAGTGCCTTTTATAAAGCAACAGCTTTAGCCTAAACAAAACAAATAGGATTAGATATTTATATGCTTGTTTTTAAGCAAAATTTTCTAAAATGTACATTTTTTAATATGGGAAAAGCAAGTAGGAGCATTTGTGCCACAACAAGAAAATGGCAACATAAAATGTGTTCTGCAGCCAAAGGGAAAGAGCTTTTGTTGGAACCCATGGTGTGCCCTGCCTTAGGCTGGAGGAAGTATGGAGGGCCTCTTGGGGACTTGTGGCTCTTTATCTTCACAGAGGCCAATTAAACAAGGAAAGCAGAATCCATCCGTGCATCTCCAGCAGCTCTCTTGGCAGACTTGGCTTGGGACTGAGTGAACTGTAGGAAGCCAAGGGTAACAGAGACCAGCTGGCAAACTTGCTGAAACATTGCTTTTCACCAATCAAATCCCAGCAGCATGTCAGGGCACTTCATATTTGGTTTGAATCAATGAACTTGTAATACTCTAGAACCAGAAAAAAAAAGAGCTAACAATTCCTAATTCATACGGAAAGTTCAATCATTTTCAGTCTCTTAAATTTTCTACTAACTCTCCACCTATCTTCTATTTATAAGGGGGGAAGATATGGGGATTGAACCCAGGACATTCTACCTCTGAACTACACCACCAGCCCTATTTTATTTTTCATTTTGAAATGGCCTCACTAAGTTTCTGAAGCTGGCTTCAAACCTGAGATCCTCCTCTCTCAGCCTTCCTCCCAAATCCTGGGATTACAGGCGTGTGCCACCACACCCAGCTCTCCACCTACCTTACACATTTACTACACACATTTTCACCACATCACTGTATCCAGAAGACAATCTCTTAGTACAAGCATAGATAAACAGATGTAATTATAGTTTTACAGCAAACACAACTCTAAATATCATTCGAAATGGATGAGTGCAGGTGTTTGATAAAGGTTGACTCTAAAGTAATATATGATATGGGACCTAGAGGCATGAAACTTGGCTGCATTTAATTTTGTCCTACAGTATTCTTTAGAAAATCATTTAAATTGCATTGGCTTTATATACTGTAATGACAGAACAATAAGTTTAGATCCACTGTTGTAATGACTAAATAATCATAAATAAGAAAGATTTTTTTTTAAGTCTGAGCACCAACTCAGTAAGGCATTATCCAGAAAATCCTAAGATATTTAAAATTATTGAGAATAATGATTAAGAGCTTCAGCTCTGGCAGCACTAGTCAAGAGCACTGAATTCAAGTCCTAGATCTACTATTTCTTAACTGTGTGAACTTTGTCAAATCTCCTAAGGCGAACACTGGGTGCCTCATTTCAAAAAGAGGAAGGGTAATATTCAGTCTCACAGAGTTATTCTGCCATGTTTAAATTACATAATGCATATGAAGCTCAACACAGAGCCTGGAAAGGTACAAATGCTTAATAAATTATCAGATAAGTCCCATTGGAAAACATGACTCACACAGTATAGAACAATTTGAGGAGGGTTGAATAAAAAGCAAATTTGCCAAATATGCAGAAGGTAGTGGGAAACTACAAGAGATATTGCAAAGTAATAGCTATTAGCTCTACTATATGAGAAAGGATGAAGGTGTGCAGTTGCCTGATCCAGAAGAAGAGTAAGAAAGACAGATAAGAACTGAGCACTTTAGCAGGACTCTCCTACTCAAGGAGAGTTTGCACAGAACTCTCTTCCTTCTTTCTCATTTCTAGCTCTGTGCTCCACTGACCCACGGAGAACTTAGAAGGTAAGGAAGTCCATTGAGGCACTCCAGAGATAATCATTTTTTTCTATAAAGTTAGATAGTAAAATATTTTATATTTACAAGCTATATGATCTCATGAAATACCCATAGACACTATGTAAATAATAAGTGTGACTGTGTTTCAATAAAACATTATTTACATAGTCAGGCTACAGTTTACAGAAGACTGATGCAGTCCATATAAATCAGATTACTGGTGCAGAGAAAAGAAGATTGGCAAAGAGATCCTATACGATTAGGACCCCCACCTTTATGATCTCATTTAATCTTAATTACCTCCCTAAAGACCCTATCTCTAAATACAGTCACATTGGTGTTAAGGTTTCAACAAATGAATTTGGTGAGGAAACAAAGCTATAATATGCACACACAAAGCTTTCATGGGTTCATTGGTAAATAATGACAATTTTTACTCTTTCCAATATTTTTTTTGTTTTTCTTTTGCTACTGGGGATTAAACCCAGGAGCATTCTGTTTCCAAGCTACACTTTCAGCCCTATTTTATGTTTTATTTTGAAATATGGTCCCACTAAGTTGCTGAGGGACCTTGCTAAATTGCTGAGGCTGGTCTTGAACCTACCATCTTCCTGTCTCAGCCTCCTAAATTAGGAGTAATCCCAGTGGCATGCGCCACCATGCCCAGTTCACGCTTTCCAAGCTTTATGCCTTAGATTGATTTTTTTAATGTTATTGCACTGATTAGGGCCTCCAGAATGAATTTGAATAAGGGCAGTAGGAACAGATATCTTTTTTATTTTAATATTTTCATTCATATGATGTTTGCTGTAGAATTTCTATAGATACTCTTTATCCAAAAGTTCATTAACATACCCAATTTTTTTCAGTTTTATCACTAAAAAGTGTTGAATTTTATCACTTTTATTTTTTTGCAGAGACAAAGACAGAGGTTTATTTAGGAAAAGTGGGAGATACACATTCAAGGGAGAATGCGGGCTATCTCAAGAGGGAGAGAACCACATTTATTTTTCTTTTTACCAAAGGGATGACCATATGGTTTTCCTACATCATTCTCAAAAAGCAGAGAATTTCACTGATTGGTTTTTGAATGCTTAATCATGGCTTTTTTTTTGGTATAAAGTTAACTCAGACACTTTTGATTACTCTTTTTTAAAATTTTATTTTATTAGTGCATTGCAATCATACATCTTGAAGGATTTCAGGGTAGTTGACGTATACATGCACTCATCGGTCAATTAGCCCTCCCCAATTCCCACCCCCCCACCTCCCACCTCCCTCCTTCCCATTTTCAGCATAGTAGTTGACTTTGATATCTTTGTGTGTGTCCATCCTGTGCACCAGTTTGTTTCCCTTTCCTTCCCTCCAGTCTCCCCCAGTTAGTTTGCCTTCCTTGCTCATCTGAGGTTTTCTCTCTTTGTCTGGAATCCCTCCTGTGTGGGGTTGTGGCTCATCCTCCTGTGACCTCAGCACTGGGGTACTCTGGGGTGGGGCTGGGAGCTCACCCACCCTGCGTCCCCAGCATGGGGAGGGGGGCTCCGGGATGGGGCCCAGGGCTCGCCCATCCTGTGTCCCTGGTGCTGGGGGGTATCTGGAGGTGGGGCCAAGGGCTCACCTGCCCCATGTCCCCAGCGCTGGGGGAGGGGTTCTCTGGGGGCAGGGACGAGGGCTCACCCACCCCACATCCCCAGTGCCGGTGTTCTCAGTGCTGGGCCGCTGGAGAGGGAGCCATGTTTCATCTACCTATGTCCTCAGTTCTGGGGTGTTCCAGGACAGTATTGGGCTGCTCATGGGGGACTGTGGCTCACCAGCTCGTGTTCTTAGAGTTGGGCTGCTCCTGTGTACGGCTACCTCTTCTTTGTCTCTCCTCATCGCACTCGTTACAGGAGCAGAGGCTCACAACCCACCCCTTGAAGCCATCGTCATTGTAGGTGCGGGTCTGGATTGACTTGGGCTTCATCAGGTTCTGGAGTTGATTGGTTTCAATGGTGGTCTATAGTCGCTGGTTTCACAAGGATCCGCTGTCTCTTTGCTGTTGGTCTCCGGGAGTTGTGGTGTAGGCGTGGCCCTGCATAGATGGCGCCTTCGCCTCCGCTCTCTACTTACCAGGTGAAATGCGTGGAGATCTGTTTACCCCCCCGCTCTGTTCACTGCCTCACACTCCGCTGCTCTTCGGCTCTCTTTGTTTTGTTGAGTTTTGTCTGCCACACTTTTCTTGTTAGGAAGCAGTCTTCCTGCTGACCAATTTCTGAGTTTCAGAGTGCTGGCAACACGCTGCCTCCCTTTATCTCACTCACCTGTGTCCTTGTTGGGTGGTTCTGGGGGGCCATGCCATGTCCATCCATGTCCTCAGTGCTGTGGTCTTCTGCACTGGTGCTAGGCTACTCCAGAGGGCCCTGTTTCACCCGCTCATTTTCTTGGTGTTGGGCTGCTCCTGTGCCTGGCTGCCTCATCTATGTCTCCCCGCATTGCTTTCTTTGTGGGGGCTGAGGTTTGTGTCCTACCCTTTGCAGTCGTCACTGTTGTAGGTGTGGATCTGGTTCGACTTGGGCTTCATCATGATCAATGTCAACTGCTTTCAATGGCGGACTATAATCGCTGGTTTCACAAGAATCAGCTGTTTCTTTGCTGGATGATTCTGGGGGTTGCAGTGCTGGCGTGGCTCAGCCAAGATGGCGCCTTTGTCTCCACTCTCCTCTTACCAGGTGAAATGCTTTGAGCTCCCTACCGCCCTCCGCTCTTTCCACTGCCTCGCATTCCGCTGCACTTTGGTTCTCATTGTTTTGTTGAGTTTTGGTTGCCCTACTTTTCTTTTCCAGATGCAGTCTTCCCTCCAGCTGAGCTCCGACTCTTGGAGCACCAGCGACACGCTGCCTTTAGCAATCCCACCATCTTGGTTCTCCTTGATTACCCTTTTAATACACACATAGAGTCAATTTGTTAAGCTTCCGTTAGGAGCTGGGTGTGGTGGCACATGTCTATAATCCCAGTACTTGGGAGGTTTAAGACAGGAGGATCGAAAGTTCAAGGCTGGCTTTTACAAGTTAACGAGACCCTGTTTGAAAATTAAAAAATAAAAAAGGGTGAGGTATGTATCTCAGTGGTAGGGCACCTTTGGATTCTATTTCCAGTACAACTGAAAAAAAAAGATTCTGTTAAGGATTTTTGCATCTTTTATCATGAAAGAGATTAGCATCCTTTAACATCCCTTTGGAATAATCCTGTCTTGAAGATAAAACAAGACCTGTTTCCTATTTTTCCAATCTCTTTAAGTATTTAAGTTAGATTAGTACTATTAGCACTCTTCTTGCACTAAATATTTTGGGGGTAAATAGCCCTTGAAAGAAGATTTTTGTGTGTGAGAGATTTTAACTAAAAATTAAATTTCTTTAAAAGTTAGAGGACTAACAGCCTTTCTATTTCTTTTTATATCCATTATATCAGTTTGGGGAAGCAACATTTCCTAAGAAAAATTTTCCACATTGTCAAACTTTTTAAGTGTCAGCATATAGTGGTGAATTATGTCTTCTTCTTACCTTTGCAATATTTTACATATCTAAAGTTAAATGTTAGCTTATATTCCTGATGTTGGCAATTTTCACCTGTTCTTTTCTGTTCTTTTCAGTTCCTTTTTGTTTGTTTTTGTTTTCATCAGCCTTGCTAATCTTTCTCATGGCAGAATAATGATTCCCCTGCAAAAGATATATCCACATTTGAACATATGCACAATTTGAAAATTTTTGTTTGAAAAAGGGGGTTGCAAATATAACTAAGGATATCAACATGAGATCATTTTGGGTCATCCAAGTGGATCCCTAAATTCAATGACATGTGTTTTTACAAATAACCTGACAGGAGAAGACACAGAGAGATGGCCAAGTGAAGGAGGTCCAGATTGGAGTTAGGCAGATATTAGCCAGGGAACAAGTGGGATCCTCTGGTTAGACTTTTAAAGTTATTTCTAGATCAAAGTCAGTGAAGCCAGAGAATATATTTTAAATAATTGCAACTCTTTGAACATGGTTGACACCTTTTTATAGCCATCCACATAAACAATTTTTATGATAGATTTCATTCTTTATACTTTTATTGGTGCATTGTAATTATGCATCATACGGAGGTATAGAGTGATAGGAATGTATACGAACACAACACTTGGAGCATTTCCCTCTGGATCCCACACCCCTCCGCTCTTCCCCATACACATCTTTGAGATTGGCATTGTTATTTTAATATATATACATAGCATTATTTCAACTGTTACCTTCTTTCCATAATCAATTTTGAGAATTATTCTGTGCAACTAAAAGTAATGCATATGATGCAACAGTTATAGGTTTTATGGTTTTTATTTACCTATCTTTAGTAAGTTTGCCAATCTTGTCTAGATCATCCTAGTAATTACTGACATTCTGGATTACTTGTTCTGAGGTGAAAGGGGAGACTTAATGATGAAAATAGTTCAAATAATGCTCCCTTAGTTATCAATACCAATTTCAATATTACATACAGGAAGGGGGAGGGACTGGAGTGGGATATAGTGGGAAACACACCAAGTGCTGTGTGTGCATGTATGCTTCTATCATTCTGAACCTTGTTATGATGTATAATTACAATGCACCAATAAAGAACAAAATTTTCCAATTATAATTTTAGATTTTTCTATTTCCTTGTTAGTTCTTTTAATTTCATATATATTCATAGGCATTATTAATGTCATACAAATTTTAACTGTTACAGTCTTTTTGGTGGGATTGACCTTCAATTAATGTGAAAAGTCACATTTTATCTCTATTAAATATAGAAGACTTTAATAATTACTGCATGTGATATAAGTATGTCCATACAGTGTTTTGTGTTGAATTGTATCTGTATTTTCAACATTTTTACACCTTATCTCTCTAAGGTTGATTTTGTTATTTTAGCTGATAATGTAATTATTGCATTTTAATTAGCCTGTTTTGTCTTTGTACAGACAATGTAATTCCTGGGGATTTAAATCTACCTTGTCACATTTTGATTTTTCCTAGACTCATGAATCCTATGCTCCCTTTTCCCTCCTTTCCTGTCCCTTTTGGATTAATCAATCAGGCTTATTGTCATTATTACTACCATTACACTGCCTGTTCTATGCAGTGTCCACTATACTTTCTTTTGCCATTACTTCAGTAGTTGTCATTGAGAAGTGTTTTTCAAAGTCTTTCCTGGACAAGTGGTATCAATGCCACTTGAGATTTTATCAGAAATGCACATTTTCATGCCACCCCAGGTCTACTGAAACAGAAACTTTTAGAGAGGAGCACAGTGTTCTGTTTGAACAAGCCCTTGATGTAATCCTAGTGCAACCCTGAAATCTTGAGAATTGTTGCCCTAGAGATTAAATATGTACCTTTGACTTATTAGAGTTTAATATAATAAATAAGGACATTAAACAATTTAAAGTCCATTCATTCCCCCCCAGCTTTTTATGCATTATTATCATATATTTAACTATAAAAACATTTAAATAGTAGAACTCATCACTATTATTTAATAGATTTATATTTACTTGGAATGATGTACATATTCACTTTTCTTTCTTTTTTTTTTAAACTCTCCATGCCCTTGGTGTTTTCTGACCTGCCAAATCCATCAGGCTAGGCACACGCACAGCATTATCAATTACGTGACATTTTATTTATTTGCAGTGCTGGGGATTGAACCTGGCGCTTTGCATATACTGAGCTCTATCACTGAGCAGCACCCCCAGTTTTATTATGTGAAAATTTTATATAAGAGATGGAGCTCAGGTAGAGGCAGAAGGCACGGTGATGTTCATGAGAAAGTGACTCATGCTACTTAGACATCCACTGATGCAAACTTATCTTCTCTTCCTCAGTCTGCTTCCATGGATCATGGAGAGCTGCTTATGATTAATCGGTTGAGTGGGAGAACTTCAGGTATATTCTACAGATGATTCTGCGTTATATGATTTTGCCAATTCAATTCTAATATTCCAACCTCAGACAGAAGTGTCTGTAAAATATAGTACTGAAAATAAATCTTCCCTGTGGACAGAATATTAATCAATACATTTGGTGCTTATTCTGTCCGGATTAACAGCCAGAGGCACCCTGATTCCTGGATATTACAAAAATTTTAGAATACCTTAATTTCATTTATTTTCTCTTCTCTCTTGCAATGATACCATTGTCATCAATTTAATTCCATTTATGTATTAGGGAATAAACTATTGAATTACTTTATCCTCTCATTACCCACTTATATTTTCTTATATTACTTCATCTTAGACATAGAAAGCTGGAAGGACTCTTACTTAGATGCTAACAACAAGACAAAGAATGATCTATAATACTGTAACTTTAAAAAAAAATCTATCAGAGAGCTGAGATGGCAAAGCAACCAACTAAATATAAGAAAACATGAACATATCAATGAAAATATAGGACATAAGTACTTGATTAGTTAGGGCTCAGCACAGAAGAAGATAAGGTCACCTTAAGAGTAGGTGAGGAGAACTCAACTGAAATATTGAATTGCTATGGGGCAAGTGTGAGCACAGGTGAAGATCAAGTGTGGCTAAAGGAACAAGGACTAGCAACAACAGAGCTCTATCCTTCAGGAAGGAACAAGGTCACTGACAAAAGCCCTGTCTGAGACCCCAGGACACGAAAACTGAGACTCACCTATAACAACGGAGAATGCCACCCCACTTTCTTATCAGCAAGCACTTGGTAAAAGCATGGGCAGTCTACCAGCACTGGGAGAAGGCACTGGCGTGGAAAGAAGCTCTGTCAGGCTTGGTGGTGCACAGCTGGAATCCCAGTACTGGGGATACTAAGACAGGAGGATCACAAGTTCAAGGCCAGTGTGCAGTAATTTAGTGAGACCCTGTTTCAAAATTAAAAATAATATAGGGCCGGTTATGTAGCTCAGAGGTAGAATGCCCCTGGATTCAATCCCAAGAAAAAGAAAGAAAAGAAAAGAAAAGGAAAGGAAAGGAAAGGAAAGGAAAGGAAAGGAAAGGAAAGAAAGAAAAGAAAGAAAAAGGAAGGAAGGAAGGAAGGAAGGAAGGAAGGAAGGAAGGAAGGAAGAGAGAGAAAGAAAGAAAGAGAGAAAGAAAGACTCTCTGGGAGAGTCTAAAGCCAAGAGTGGAACAGGTGCTTTGAGAAAATCCTTCTACCATTACATTATCCACCCCAAGCAAAACATATGCCTAGAAAAATTTGAAGAATGTGGTGTAAAACCATATGTTAGTATTCGAATGTATACCTTTACCAATTATTTCCATAAAAATTGTTTTCATCTGAAAACAGCCATATTTAAGTTTAATTTTCAAAATAATATTGGGCAGGGCATCAGATTCTGCCCTGACAATTACTTTACTTTACTATTTTATATTCTCTTCCAGCTTTCATTGTTTCTGTTGGTTTGTCAGCTGTAATTCTTACAGTTACTCCTTTAATAGTAAAATAACTTAAATAAATAAATAAATACACAAATATATAAATAAGTAAGTAATAATAAAAAAATAAGTAGATACATAAATAAATAAGTAAAATAAAATAAAGTTCCTCTGGCTGCTTTAAGATTGTATAGTTGTCTTTGTTTTCCAATAGCCTTGTCTGGGTTTTATACAGCTTCTTAAAGTTGTTGGTTTTGAAAAATTCTCAGTGCTCCTTCTTCAAGCCCCTTCCTTTTCCTGTCCCTTCTACTACCTCAGAGCCATGTGGGCTAGGCCTCTTCCTCATATAATAAATGTCTATTACATGCTTTTCTGTGTTTTACTTTTTATCTCTGTGTTTTAGATTAGTGCTTTTCTTTTGTTTGTGCAATGAATCTGTATTACAGATTACTAATCCTCTCTTTTTTGTCAAATCTGGTATTAATCTATTGCAGTATTTTCATTGTGGCATTGTTGGTCTGAAATTTCTAGTTAATTTCTTTTAAAAGATTTATGGTTTCTTACAACATTTTTCATCTCACCATCTGCTGAGAAAGATTAAGACATATTGATCCTAACTATTTTAAAGGTGTCTATTTATTTTACCTTTTTTCTTTTGTTTCTATATCGATGAGCTTTGTAATTTTTTAATGTATTAAGTTTATATAAAAAATCTAGAAGTTCTAGATGAGGATTTTTGTCCAGGAACTAGACAAGGAGAAAGTCTCCTTAAAGGAATCGAGGATTGAAATATTTCAAAGTTTGGTTTCATTTTTGTAAGTTCTGGTCTATTTCTGGCTTTGTTTTACTCCAATGATGTAATCTTTCAGAGGACCCAACTCAAAGCTCAGGTAATTTATCAGGATCACTCTTCTCTGGTAGTCAATGAATTTCAATATGTATGTTTACAGCACTGTGAACTGCCAAAAACTCCAATTAGATCCTTAACTATCTAGCTACCCCTTTCTATTGACTTCCTCACAAAAAAGCCCATGTTTTTTCTGATTGGCAAATGTTTCAAGGAGGAGAGAGGTTTGGGATGTTGGCCTTACTTTTCTGTACTTGCTTTTTGTCCTGGATCTTGACGCACCCTGAGCTCTTTTTTTTTTTTTTTTTTTTTTTTGTCTACAGGTCCAGGAAACTATCAAAATGCTCTTCTGAACTTCTTAGCTCCTTCACAGCAAGTTACCTCTTGGCATCTTGATTTCTGGATTTGTGAGTCTTAGGAATCAGTGGTGTCTAAGGAAAAAATAGTAATATGTCACATTTGCCCAGCTCTGTTATGTTTCCTTTCTCTGAGACTTAACCCTTTTCTCTTGGATTGCTCTCTAATGCCTTGAAACCACTTATTTTAAATACTCTCTGCAGCTTTTCAGTGCTTCTTGCTGCGGGGGTTAATATCCGGTGGTCCATCAATGCTAGAAGGGGAAATTCAGACAAATTCTAATTGGGAAGTTCTTGAGGGGAAGGAAACTGTGTTGGAGATTTATAAGAATTATGTAGTGTAGAGATGGTGAAAAACATTACCAAGAGTTGAAAGGCTATCAGAAAAGTTTCAGAGGCAAAATTGAATCTGTGTTGGTAGGGGGTATATGTTAGAGGCAAGATTTGGTAGGCAGTAAATTATTCATTAGACACCAACTAATGGGAAATATGCCAGTAGAATATAAAGACAGTGCCTGGCTGCTGGGACTTGTATCATTGGAGATGGGATAATTGTACCCATCTCCAGTTGGTATAGTTGGGTATATCAAGTAAGTATAAAGCTTTAATGGATATATGCCTTATAATGTATGTATGTATATAAGCATATAAACATATATTTAATTCAGGGAAAATTCAGAGAAGGACAAAACCAAAGTAGGCATTATAGATGGGACAATAACAATGTTTTACCAGGCATTAGGAGGAAACATACGGCATGCAGGATAAAGTAAAGAGAGGAAGCAAAATGTGTGGAATAGAGCCATAGTTCTCAAACTTTAGCATCAATTAGAATCACCCAGAGGGCTTCATATGCAGATTTGGGGGCTTCACCTTCAGAGTTATAGGTCTGGGGTGGAGCCAGATAATTTACATTTCTAACAAGTTCTCAGGTACCCTGCTTCAGCTGATGCTGTTCATCTGGGAACCACATTTTGAGAACCATTAGTACAGAATAATATGAAAAGAATAGTAAGAGAACGTACACATAATATCTAATAGAAAGGCAAAGCTGAATTTAAAAAAAAAGTCATCATGCATGGTGGCACATGGCTATATTCCCAGTACTCAGGAGGCTGAGATAGGAGGATCATAGGTTTGAGGACAGCCTCAGCAACTTAGCAATACTCTATTTCAATATAAAAAAATAAATAAGTGAAAAGGGCTGAGAGTGTAACTTAGAGGTAGATTGCCCTGGGCTCAATCCCCAGTACCAATAAATAAATAAAAATAAATGAGTGAATTCAAAGAAATGTAATGTTCTTCATTAGCTGAAACACAAGGCATGAATATAGAGTTCTGGCATGTATGATCATAAGTAATTTGTAAGTAGGATAAGGGAGAAATGTCTAATTTGCTAAGAAACATCATAATAGTTCAGGTAGTAAGAAGCATAATTATATTATCAATCATTTCTCCTGGTCCAGAATCCTGTTATCTCTGTAACTAGCAAACCACATAATTTCACTATCCAATATTACTTCTAAAATTCAGGCTGATTAGTTTAACAGTTGCTAGCACTTGGTTGGACTCCAGTATAATTGAACATATTAATAATGCTAAGGAACAAAATCACTATACAGCATTTTGTTTTAATTACATACAATGTGACATCATTTTCCATCAACTAGATTTTTTAGAACAGAGTTTGTTTGAATTATCACTGACTTTTGGCAATTTTCAGTGTGATTTTTATTTTTATGTATGAATTTAGGTGAAATAAATTTCCTGTAATATCAGGGAAAATAATGTCATGAAAATGTCAACTTAGAAAAAGTCAAATTACATTTAGATACAGTGAAGTACTTTCATGTATATATTTGTGGAAAACAGAAAGGAAATATTACTTTGTTGGTAAAACTATAATTGAGAGAAGCTTGCAAAGAACTGGCATACTTCTATTAAACAATTAGAAGGTTATGTTTATTTAAAATATGGAATAAAAATTCAATCATGGAAACAGTAAATTCCATATTTGTCAGTCTGTTTAGAAAAGTGTGCCCATCTTCAATGATTATACAGTTATTTTTTTTAAGTGAAATGCATGTCATTGTTTTGGGAAAGCTGGGCATCTTTCAGAAGGTGCAAAACCTCTAGCAAGTTTCACTTCCTGTCCTTCCAGACTGATTTAACAGCAAGTAGGCAATGGGTTAATTCACAGCATTTCTGAGAATTAATATATAGATCAAAATCGCAGTGGAAATTGCCAAAACTCAGTACATTACTACATTAACAATTTGAAAAGGCAATGAATCTGGAGATGAAATAGATGAAAACCCAGGGAAATGTCAATTGTGATAACATCAATAATGAAATTCATTCTGTTCAGGTGCAGATGAGATTCAGTGAGCCAAGTCTCTCAGCTCTTCAAAATGACTCTAAAATGTCCAATAGTTTTCATCACCGTCAACCTGGGTTTGATCTGCTAGCAACGCAAGAAAGGCAAATTGGATTTTTAAGCTTTACGCACTGGGTCAGCAAATCCCCCATTGGCTCTTGGCTGCTTTAAATAATTAAATGTGTGATTTTATTAAGCAGACGTTAAAGGCAGAGGCAGTAAAATACCCCGCGGTACACAGAACCATTCTGATTTAATCAAAATAGAATGCTCTGCTCTTAGTAGTAAAACATCAGATTGTTTGTGGTCACCCAGAAGGAATTCACTGAGTCCTGGAATTTACTACCTCCTTCTACACTGTGTGAAGCACAGTGCGTCCTCCCGGAATGTTCCATGCTTTGATACCCAGCAAGTGCAGCCTTTCAGGCCTCCTGGAGAGGATGGGGCACTGTTCCTTCTGGATCACAGTTGGGCTGCAACAGCTTGTGAAGCTATTGGGTAACACTCCCGTTACCATTTTCCTCCAGGGGAAAACAATCAGTCTGCAAGATAAAGTTCCTTCTCTCTCTAGTCTCACCAGATAGCAGAGATTGAATGACATGTGTATTAATTGTCACATTTGTTGGTACAGGGGATTGAATCCAGGGGCGTTCTACACCCCCATTCCAAGTTTTTTTTTTTAAACAGGGTCTCACTAAGTTGCTGAGGGCCTAAGTTTCTGAGGCTGGCCTCGAACCTGTAATCCTCCTGTCTCAGCCTCCCAAATACTGGGATTTCACCATGTACTACATTTTTCCTTTTTAATACAAAAAGCTAATTGAAATATAAAAGATTTTCTTTCTGCCATAGACGATGTTTATTTTACTTGGGTAGAGTCCTTGATGAATGCTTTCTATGTGTCAGAATTCTCCCATAGGTGAAGCTTCTGTAATCCTTCTTTCAATTTGGGATATGATAAACTTTTTCTTTAAAGGGCTAAACGGTTGATATTTAAGGATTTGAGGATGTATAGTCTCTGTCATAAATACTCTGTCATCCAAACAACATTGAAGTCAGATTAAGACAGACCTAGATTTGACATCCAGCCCTGCAATTAGGTGGCTTTGGGTAAGTTATTTTACATCTGTGAGGCATAATTCATCTGTAAAATGGAATAGCAAACTCTTTCTCATGGGCTTGTTGGGAGGTTGCTATTGTATTATTAGCATCTAGGGGAGTTATGGCAATAGGTTCAGAAAGATTAGCTCTGGGTTACGCAGCTAGCAATACAGGGGCAGGATTCTGAACCAGTGTGTGTGTGTGTGTGTGTGTGTGTGTGTGTCCTTTGTTCCTTCTAACCTGGGTTACCGGACTCTCACTGTGCTTCCTATTGGGAGTAAGAGGGCATGCAAAAAGTGATTTGCACATTTAGTGGCCTGTGATAGGTGCTACATAAACACTGGTTTGCTTTCCCACATAAACACTGGTTTGCTTTCCCACACTAGGGAGGCTACCTAAAGCTCACTAGTTAATAGCAGCATTAGAAAAATGACCTGAAAAAAAAAAGATAGCCTGATAAATGTTCCTGAGTAAAGAAGAGAGAGAGGGTGACACCATTCAGCTCTGAATAGAAAATTCTAGAGTTGTCTAGCTCTCATACAAAAGGGCAGCTTCTGATGAGCCACAAAATAGTGCTTGGGACCTGTAGCCTGGCTGCAGACAGGAAGTCTCCGCAGAGAATACGTGCCTGTTAAATTCTCAACTCCAGATTCCATATCAAGTTTGTAGCATTCTCATTACTTTCAGTGGCATCTGTTCAGTCTGCCTAGGAATTAAGGATATCACATTTTTCTCCGAAGCTTCTCTTTTGTCTCCGCATCCCAGAGATGAACTGGCAGGGACTGTGCCAGAAAACAAATTCAGGCCTCTGAGTACTCAATAGTTCCACATAACCCCAAAAATCACACCTGCCCATATATTCTCTCCTCATTCTTCTTTTCTTTGGCCGAGTGGGCTTTTTGAGGCTCAGCATTCAACTCTAAAAGCACGCTGTTGGGCTCAGGAGAACTTTACCACTGCAGAAGCCAAGTGGCTGTTTTTATCCAGCACTGTTACAGAGTGATACTGATTCGGTCACAGTGAGCTAGGCTGTGCTGTGCCAACAAATTCGGCCTGAAATCTCCATGATGTTAACACAACACAGATTTATTTCTTGTTTTTATAAAGTATCATGTTCTTCTCTCCTCTCTGGAGAAGCTGAGCCCTGGCAGTGATTCAGTACCCAGCCAGTTTCCATATAAACTCGCAGATGCTTTGGTCCAAGAACGAGAGACGCTGCTCAGATAGATGTACAGCCCCTTGCGCTGACCCAGTTACAAGACCTCTCCTCATTACGAAAAAGGCCAGGAAATGGAGGATGGGGGGAAATTCATAAAAATTCAGCCCGTTGTAAATGTCTCTGCCAGAGATGCACTTGCTGACAACCAGGGCAATGGAAATGTGCCTGTGTGGGAATACAAATCTTCCCAGCACTTTTTCACAATATCTTTATTTTTTTTTATTCTTTTATTGGTGCATTATAGTCTTAGAGTCTCACATCATAATGTAGTTCATAGTGATAGTGACACACATGCACACAGCAATTGGTGAGCTTTCCCCCAGCTCCCTCCTCCTCCCCTCTTCCCCATACATGCTATTGAGAGTGGCAGGGGTATTTTCACATATGTACTTTAAATTCCAATGGTAGACTAGTGTGTGATGAAGTGTTATTCGACAAACACAAATTGCCTCAGGCTTGGATGAATTTCCTCTGGCTCTTGTTCTCTGCCAAATACTTTTATACCTGAGGGATGTCATGTCTGTGCTGTTCCATGAGGCAGAACTAAGCAGAAGACAGGATTTTCCTTTATATCAGTAGAGAAAGTAAACTCTGGGTCTGATCTCTGTTTTTATTTACAGTGGAGAAGTAGTGATGAGAATTCTAGGATTGAAGGTTAGGCTCTGAGACCATTTTTCTTTCCTGGGCAAAAGGTAAGAGGGTCTAATCTGGATCATTAGGATCTTCAAAGATAGGGCTAAGGGAAGAGAGTTGGTCTTTTTCCTTCCACTCTGCTCGGGTATAAAGTTAGGTATTCCAATCTCGGGCTCTTGGCTGAGGGACAGTGTGAGGGAAAAAAACATCCAAAGCAAGAAGAAACTTGAAGAGTGAAGAGATCAAGGTCAGAAAAGGGGACTCTGGACAAATTGCTCTCATAGGCTAACTTTTGTTTTGTTTTGTTTTGGTACCGAGAATTGAATCCAGGGTCATTCTACCTCTGAGCTACAGCCCCAGCCCTTTTTAAATTTTCATTTTGAAACAGGGTCTCACTAAGTGGCTAAGGGTTTTGCTAAGTTGCTGAGGCTGGCCTTGAACCCAAGATCCTCCTGCCTAAGCCTCTCAATTACTGGGACTGCAGGCATGGACCACCATACTTGGCTTCACAGACAAACTTTTATAGCTAGGGTTATTATTTCTTCTAAATGTATGCATAAAATAAGGCCATTTAAAGTGGCCAGAAATTGATGGCCATACCAGGTACTTGTGACTAAAAGACCCTTGGCTAAAAAAAAAAAAAAATGAAGACTTAGCCTATTCCTATGAGTGAGTCAAGGATCCCAGAACAGGCCAGGCAAGCCCACTCAGGGTGGAGAGGTTGAAGACGATGGTCCTTGTCTTGATACACAGTTGTGGTACAAGAAAGAGAAACTGAGCATGCAACCTAAGATACTACCTCCTCCAGAACACTTCCAGTCCTCTCCCTGCGAATATAGTATATACATCCCTATAGAGAATTAGAAATCAGAACAAAGAAGGTATGCAAAGAAGGCATAAAAAATAATTTTGGGGGAAAACACCTTTAAGTGACATAGGAATTGGGGCCCTTGGGGAACAATAGGTAAAAAGACGGCAGCAGCAGTCCTAAAGTTGCAGCCGATCTTCTGGAACTTGTTCATACACTGAGTAGAGGGAACAACAGGTAAAAAGACGGCAGTCCTAAAGTTGCAGCCGATCTTCTGGAACTTGTTCATACACTGAGTGGAGGGTGGGAATGGCGATGGTATTGCAAACAAGTATGAAGGGCGAGGGAAGGAATCAGGAGGAGCCTTGCTAGAAGCAGAGACCTAGATCTCAACTGAGCTGGAGTTGCAGTGGCACAGTGATAGAAGGTTGATCCCCCCATCACCGTAAAGCCAGGACATAGAGAAAAGCAGGGCCTGGAGGTGTGGCAGAATGCCCTAGAGCTACCAGAACTATAATGGGCTCCCAGGAGAAGTGTTGAGATTCCTACAAATGGGAAAATTTAAGGGAGGGTGCATTATAGTTTAGATGTTGAATATCACCAAGGTCCATGTGTTACAGGCTTGGTCCCCAAGGTGACACCATGGGGAAGAGGTGAAACCTTTGAAAGGTGGGATCTTGTGGGCGGTCCTTTGATGGCGGGGGGATATGACCGAAAGGGATTTGGGATCCTCAGCCCTTTCAGTCTCTTTTTCTTTCTGGCTTGTGATGTAAGTGATTTTTGTTCTATCACGCTCTCCCTGCCATTGCTATCTGGCATCCCCACCAGGGGACAAAAGCAAGCGGGTCACTAGATTATGGGCTGGAACCTCCACCACACTGAGTCAAAATAACCCTTTTCTCTTTATAAGTTAACTATCTCGGGTATTTTGTTATAGTGATAGAAAGCTGACTAACACAGGGTGGGATAATCACTTACCCAGGTTATTTTAGAAAACTTCTTGCTTATATTAAGAACTTGTGGAGGACTCCCAAGGTCCCTTCTGACATCTATGGAATGGAAAAGCTTGTTTCCCATGAGTCTGATGCTATCACATTTCTCTGTGAGTGCGTGTGCATGTGTGTGTGTGTTTGCATGTTTGTGTGTACGTGTCCTCTTATTATTCAAAACTCTGCCAATTCAAGGTTGTTTGAGGATCAGAAAGATGAGGTATAGGTGGATGAGACAAGAAGAGACAAGCATAATGAGCACACTGCCTATCACGGATCATTGTCACTCTCTGCCTGTTCCCGTCCCTGCCATTGGACACATCTGTCTGATTAAATAGCTATTCCCAATCACAACAGCAGTGCTTGTTTTCATGACAGTCTGAACCTAGGTATTGATTTGGAGCAAGGTTTTGAGGTTAGTTGGCGAAACTGCATTTTGTGATTTTTCTGGAAACCCCAGACAACAGAGACAAAGCTTGTGAGCCCCAGTGTACCTCCTGACCAGCAAACCTCAGCTTTCCCTGGAACCTGCCCCATCCTGCTCTGGTAAAACCTAGATTCCCTTCCCTACCCCAGCCAGGAGCCCCATTTATTACCTTCAAGAAAGACAAGGAGGTAGCTCCCCTGACTTCCCTCGGGGCTGTGAGCCTACCACACAGAGCTTCTCTTCCTTCTCACTTCCACAGCTTGAGCCCGCTCGGTGGCTTCCACTGGAATAATTCCTCTTCCAGGACTCCCACCACGAGGCCCAGGCTCATCTGCATGCAGTGCGCCTTGCCTCCTGCCAACATGATTTCTCTTCCATTCTTGATCAATAAGTCACAGGCCTATTTGGCCTTTCCCCAGCCATGAGAGAAGCCTGGCTTGAAGTCAAAAGGAAAGAAGGCCAAAGGAGACTCTGTCTTTGCCTAGCTAGTTTCCCTCTCCCACATACCTCCACCACTGTGTCCTGGCTCTCTCCTTTTCCAAGGCTACATTTTACATCAACGGGAGAAAAGAAAGGAAGGGGCAAAAAAGAAAAAAGGATGAGAAAGAGGAATGAGAAGATAGAAAGAATAGAGGAAGGAGGGAGAGGCTGGGGACAAGGAGGGAAACAGTTGCTGAATTGATTGAGTAAATACCGAAAGGAAGACAAATGGAATTATCTTTTGATTTTGGAAATTGGCTCATGCACTCGTAGTCTTCCCAGTGGCTTGAACCAGTCCTTTCCCATTCTCTTCCACACGTTTTCCAGCTCCCTCTTATCAGACCCAGTGTCCTCAGAAATCCCCCAACCTTGGGTTTACCCTTAGGTCCACGGTCTCCCAGACTTGAAGAAATAATTGAATAACTGCTTTCTTGCTTGATAAAATGAGAGCTACTAGCTGTTGACTGCTCCCCAGGATCCAGGCTCTGCTCCAAATGTTCTACAAGTATTCTGGCCTCTCGTTGTCATCATCTTCCTGTAAACATTACTGTCAGCTCCGCTTCATGATGAAGACACTGAGGTGAAGTAACTCGCCTCAGGATGTGCAGCAGGGAAGAAGCACTGATTCAGTCCCAGTGGTCTGCAGCTGCAACTCATGTCCCTAGCCCCTCCCCTCAAAAGGAGAAGGAGACATGCCAAGCGCTAAGCCTACAGACTTGTAGTGCATTCTCTGCTGCTCGAACTGCTGTGCCTTTCAGTGACAGAAAGGAAGACTTCCTTAAAACCAGTGGGGGTGGGAGATGCAGTACCTTTCTTCTTCTCCAAGAGGTGCTCTGGAGGAAAAGTTGGGCAGCGCTAGTTGAAACCACAGAACTTCAGTCCTGGAGGAAAATGCGTCCAATTTTATTGTTGTAGATTTTACAAATGTAAGCCCTAAAATCCTAAAATCTGAGCAGAATCACACAATTGCTTTGTTAAGTGTAGCTAAGATAAAGGTGTTGAATCAAAAAACCTTAGAATGAGGATCGGGATTCGCAGCCAGCCTCAGCTACTTAGTGAGGCCCTCTGCAACTTAGTGAGACCCTGTTTCAAAATAAAGAATAAAAAATTGGGCTGGGGGTGTAGCTCAGAGGTAGAATGCCCCTGGGTTCAATCCCTGGTACTGCAAAAAAAAAAAAGAAGGCATCTGATAAATCATGTAGTCTAAGCCCCACAGATAACTCATGTAGTCTAAGCCCCACAATTCTACCCACCTCTATTTTATAGATGTAGACATTAAGAAACATAAGTAACTGGTCTGTCTTTGAATTACAGCATCTGTTTTACTGTGGAATGTGGAGGGAGTTGGTGGTAGTTGTCATGGCCATTTTCGGAGAGGTCCTCTTTGGAATAGATGGTGCACATAATAAGCAGATCAAGTGGGGGTAGAGCATGTATCATGCCTGGATCTAGTAAGCACTCAATAAAGATGTTGAATGTATGAATGAATGAATGAATGAATGAATGAATGAAAATTTCAAGGTAAAATAGAAACAACTAAAGTCTTCATGAAGTTGCAAATATATCACCTTAACATTTTCCTTGATGACAAGAGACTTCTGAGAGAGGAATCAGCTTCTCTACAAAGGCA
This sequence comes from Glis glis, assembly GCA_004027185.1. Lineage (NCBI taxonomy): Eukaryota > Metazoa > Chordata > Mammalia > Rodentia > Gliridae > Glis > Glis glis. Next base: position 18,712 of record PVJS01011629.1, on the reverse strand, counting down.
CCGCTGTCAGTGAGGTAGAGTGAGTAGGACACTTTTAACACTGGGAGACAAAAGCATGAGTGGGACCCAGGATTTCTATCTGATCTACAACTCCATCAGCCTTCACTTTTATGGCAAACTGAAACAGGCGGCAGGCTTGAGTTACCCTGGTAACCTGTAGCCAGGGCACCAGGGATGCTCCTGAGCTACTCTTCTGAACAGGACCTTAACATAGATGCCCTCAGTGTTTGTGGAATGCTCTGCTTATTTCACATCTATCCCAAACCACCTGACATTGTTGGCCATCAGTTTATGTAGGTCTCCACAAATTAATGCCTTTAAGAAATGCTACCTCACAGCAGGGCATAGTGGTGCATGCCTGTAATCCCAGTACTTGGGAGGCCGAGACAGGAGGATCACAGGTTTGAGGATAGCCTCAAAGATTTAGTGAGATGCTCAGCAACCTAGGAAGATCCTGTTTCAAAACAAAAAGTAAAATAGGGCTTGGGGTGTAACTCAGAGGTAGAATGCCTCTGGGATCAATCCTAGTAACACACACACACACACACACACACACACACACACACACACACATAAAGAAATGCTACCACATGGTATAGTATAATTGTCAGTTAGCAGGTTAGGGTCTAGACAAATACAGCTCTTAAGCAAATTACTATTACTTAACAACTATGAGAAATAAAGTATGACTTAATCTCCCCAAACTCTGTTCAGAACTCATCTGTGAAATGGACAGGGGTAATACCAGTCACTAAGTTCACAGATCCTGGAGCAGAGAATGACATGTGCAGTAATTTGCAGAGACCTTGTGTCTGATCTCCGAGGAGTTGCCTGTATATTCCAGACATGGCCGGATCAGCTTCTCCGCTGACAACTAGTGGACAATGACGTGATCACCTCGTCTCCCTTTCTCATTGCACTTCCACAAAATCAACTTCTCCTCCAGCTGACCATTAAGCTATTCAATCCCTAGACACTAACTATCATCTGGAGTCTGCATTAAAACAGTTATCCAGCTTTAAAAGACAATTTCAGGCTAGAGTGAAGACAAATTGCTGCAGAAAAGAGGTTTGGTTCCATTTGTGCATATATTTGCTCTTCCCGTGGCCAGTGAACAGTGTCTCATTCAAAATTCAATTTGGGGAATTATGGTGCTTCTGAACGAGAAAAGGAGAAGCGTAGATGAAACGGGCTACCTACCTCGTGGCATGTGTCTATTTCATACAGGTTAGAGGAAGCACTGCCAATAGAAGAGCCCTGCTTAGAGGTCTCTGCTGGCAATGATCCTAGAGGATGGGAAAATAGGGGAAACAAGGGAGCCACATGTGTCAGACAGCCTTTCATCACTGGGACCCAAATACCTGACATAAGCAACTGAAGGAGGAAAGGATTATTTGGATCACAGTTTCAGAGGTCTCAATCCATGTTGGCTGGCTGCATTGCTCTGGGCCTGAGGGGAGGCAGAGCAGTGTGGTAGGAGGGTGGAGCAGAGGAGAGCTGCTCAGTTCATGCAGCTAGTCAGAAGAGAAAGAGAGAGAGAGAGACCAGAAAGAAGATATAATCCCCAAGGGCACACCCCCAATTACTTACTTTCTCTAGCCATGTCCCATCTACCTTCCATTTCCACCACCACCCAGTAGTAGTCCATTCCAATTATTAATCCATCAAGTGGATTAATCCACTGATAAGGGCAGAGCCCTCATGAGGCCATCAGTGCCTCTGGACACTGCCCCATTGGGACCAAGCCTTCAACACAGAGTTTTTCGGGGTACACTCCAGATCCAAGCCATAATAGCATACTCTACAGATTCTACCTGCCCCAGAGCAGGCCCCTCTGGCAACTTCCAGAAAGGAGGGGAAGAAAGTGTGACTGGAAGGAGAGGCCAGATGAGCCCTTTGTTCACTCTTCCTCCCCCCTTAGGAAGACAAGAATTAAAATGATGCAGTTGCTCTCAGACATATTATATTCACCACTCACCAAAAGATGCCCTGGGTAGCAGAGTGTTCCCCTTTCTCTGTATTCATAAGAATTTAATGTCTACCTTCAGCCTTTGTATTTGAAGCTGCTCCTAACACAGTCCTGGCATCTGGTCTCTCTCAGGAGGGTCAATTAAAGAAATATCACTAATGTTATTTTTCTTGCTCTTTCTCCATTTAAAAAGGCAACCCACCTGCACAGTGGAACAACAGTTGATGAGCCAACTCACTTCTGGGAGAAGCTAGAAGGAAGGAAACAAGCTCAGACAATAGGATTCAGATGGGAGATGAGAAATAAACATTTAAGTGTCTATTCTGTATCTGGTTTTCCATCCATCATCTCATGTAGATCTTACCACTGCCTCCTGATGGGGGAGCATTATATCCATTTTAAAGATGGGAAGACTGAGGCTTGGACAGGTGAAAGAGCTGGTCCAAGATCACATAGATACTAAGTGGTGAAGTCAGCTTAGGACTTTTAACCAAGATAACAGTTCTAACTAAGACTCCAAAACCAGAGGCAGCGCCTGAGGATAAATTACCTTCATGGTCAGCTAGAACCCTGGAAAAATAATTCGTTTTGCACAAACAAAACTTGTAAAAGATAGTGAGGACCCTAGATTATTAGTCACTTATAGTCTTTGCTCTTGATAAATTGTTCTTTTATAAAAGCCAAAGAAACTGTAAGATTGACCAATTTTCTCTTCTTCACAAGGTCCTTAGCTTGGTGCTAAATGACTGCAGCTGGAAAGAAGGTTCTCCCCTCTTTAGAGGCACAAATAGAAACACACATGCACATATATACAACCATTGAAGAGTTTAAGAAGGGTGATCCATTGCCATATGTATCACTGGGGAACATAGCTTAGCTAAATAGGTACAGGATTTCTTTTGTTATTTTTAATTGGTGCATATTAATTATAAAGAAGAGTAGGTTTTATTGTGGCATATTCATATATGCATATAACACAGTTTGATCAACACCTCCCTTAGCCCCCCTTCCTCTCTCCCCCTGGCCCCCCTCCTCTATCCTAATAGTTTCCCTTTTACTTTCATGAGATCCCATTTTTCTCTCTCTTTTTTTCCCCTCTAGCTTCCACATAACAAAGAAAAATATGGCACTTGTATTTCTGTGTCTGGCTCATTTCACTCAACGTGATGCTCTCCAGTTCCATCCATTTTCCTGCAAATGACATAATTTCATTCCTCTTTATGGCTGAATAGAAGTCCATTGTGAGCCAGGTGTGATGGATCACACCTGTAATCCCAGTACTTGGGTGGTTGAGACAGGAGGATTGCAGGTTCGAGGCCAGCACTCAGTTGTTAACTTAGAGATCCTATTTCAAAGTAAAAAATGACTGGAGGTGTAGTTCAGAGGTAGACCACCCCTGAGTTCAATCCCCAGTAAAACACACACACACACACACACACACACACACACACACACACAATCTCACATTTTCTTTGTCCATTTATCTGTTGACAAAACACCTAGCCTGATTCCATGCCTTGGCTGTTATGAATTGTACTGCAATAAACATGGGTATGCAGGTATCTTTAAAGCATACTTTCTTTAATTCTTTTAGATAAATAATGAGAATTAGTATCGCTGGATCATATGGTAATTCAAACACCCATTCAGAAAATGGGCAAATAAATAAAAAAGACACTTCTTGAAAGAAGAAGTTGAAATAGCAATTATATGAAAAAAATTATATGAAAAACAATTATATGAAAAAAAATGTTCAACATAATTAGCCATCAGGGATATGCAAATAAAAACTGCACTGAGAGACCATCTCACTCTAGTCAGAATAGCAGTCGTCAAGAATACAAAGGATAAATGCTGAGGAGGATACAGATGTGGGTGGAAAAAGGAACCCTTATACAGTGTTGGTAGGAATGTAAAAATTAATACAGCTACTATGGAAATCAGTATGGAGGTAAGGGATTTTTCTTTTACGGCCAATTTTGACAAACTCCTTCTTTGATCTCTGTGGCTTTGCAGTATCTCTGGTACATAACTTATAACTCATTCTGAAACCCAGATGGAAAACCATACTCTTCCAAATGTTTCAAGTAGAACCAGAGAGTAAACTCTAAGTTCTCCAACCCAATTTTTACAGAGCATTCTCAAGGTCTTTGATACAGGGATTTGTTTATCACTCTTCTTTCTTTCTCCACCCATCTTCCTCCCTCCAGCAAATGTTCAGTGAATGCCTATGATGTGATCAGCCCTGGACAAGGCTCCTGGATGAGTGGAACTTTGCCACTAGTGGGGAAGAGATCACAGAATCAAGAGATCACAGAAAGCATCCTGAAGTTAGGCTGCTGCAGATATGCTGAAGAAGAGGTGTGCGTGACTTTGAAAGAGGGAGAGCAGGGAGAGCTTTCTGAGGAAGGGATTACTGGGTTAAGAATCAGAGGATGAGAAGGCATCAACTTTTCAACATTAGGGGATGGGTTTCAGGCTGGCAGGGCTGCATTGCAATGGTCCTGGGGTGAGGGGAATGTGATGGGTTGGAGGGGATGAGCAAGTGCCATGCAGATGAAGGACAAATGCTGAGAGGAAATCTGTTGCAAAATGAGGCTGAAGAGATGAGTAGGACCAGAAAAGAGCACATGCATTATTGTAGGGAGTTTTTCATGAAATCTTCAGAAGGACTCTAAACAAGAAATGATCAGGTTTGTGCTTTCTGAGCTTAACTTTTGCTTACATGTGATGATTTGATTCTTTGTGCAAGTTGTGTGCATAGTAAGGGCAAAAAGAAGTTCTCTCGCCATCTTGCATTCTGAATTTTTGTTCTTACTGAATTTCCATTCATCTGCATGCATCCTGTGTTTACAATTTTCTCTCATCCCTTGGTTTCTACAATGTCTACTGTTCATGTTCTCTTAGTCCTCAAAACACTGCTAACGGCAGGCATATGCAGCATATTTTGTACTAATATTTAGTGCCTACAGGAAGAGTTTCAGCAGAGTACAGAAGAGGCAAAAACAGAATACTGAACATTAGACTTTACTCTCTTTAAAGTCCTTAGATATTTTTCAATGACTTTCTCATTAAATTCCTTTTACCTTGATTTCGCTTAGACATCTTTTTTTTTCTACTATAGAGATCATTTTCCTCCATTTTCTATAAGTCTCAGGAGTTCCTAAGTCCCTGTCATCCTTACTAGCAATCAATGGAGAGTTTAAAATTCCTTATTCCATCTATCTAAGTCTCTCCTGCATTTATTAAGGCAGTCTATAAGAGCAGGAGTCATGGAGAACTTTGCTTTTCCTAATCAAACAAGCCCTGAGAGGGGGTTTTCCTCAGCAAAGTGACAAATCTCTGCCTAAAAGAAATTCTTTTTCAACCTATCCAAGCAGATAGCACTCTATCCACTTCTTCAAGTACCAATTATTTGTATTTCTTTACCTGTACAGAAATCACTTGTTTCTGTTTTATGCACAAGACTCTTATTATGTCACATCAATAGCACCCAGTGTAAAAACTATGAGGGGTGTTTTTTTTAAAAAAATTACCATTGATCAAGGTCAGGAGATAAGAAATCAAATAGTCACCACGAATCAGGAGAGAGGGGATAGGAAACATGTCCTTGGAAGTAAGTAGATAAAATAGATCTATGCTCCAGGCGTGGTGGCACATGCTTGTAATCCCAGTACTTGGGAGGCTGAGACAGGAGGATCGCAGGTTCAAGGCAAACCTCAGCAAATTAGCAAGGCCCTCAGCAACTTAGTGAGGCCCTGTTTCAAATATAAAATAGGGCTGGGGGTGTAACTCAGGGTTAGAACACCTTTGGGTCCAATCCCGAATA
>PVJS01011629.1:0-12814 GCA_004027185.1 Glis glis | reverse complement strand
TTCAGAACAATTGTTTATTCTAATCACCAATTCCCTTTCCACGAAAGGAACTACAGAGAAACCATGCTTTTCTGGGCTTTATCAACTTAGCTGAATATTTACCTACACAAACTGACACTAAAAGTAGTTGCTGCTTTTTGGGGGCCTCTGAAAGATATGGATTCAGGGCAATGGAGAGATTAGGCAGCTGCAGGTGGGTCCCTTGGAGAAGCAGCCCATCTCTGTGCACTGCCTGCCAGTGAAGAGCTACCTCCTCCTTCTCATTCCTCCTCCCCATTGCCTAGCCTTGAGCCCAATCAAACCTGGCCCCAAAACCCTGATCCGTTCACCTTTGAAGTATATTAACTTTTACTCTACCCCTCCTCTTAAATTCATGACAATGTATTGTGCCATAATGAAATGAGCAGGATAAAGATATATACTATCTATACATCTCTTCATTCATTTATTCATTAAGGTCCTACGAGTCAATTAAATTTTCTGCAGAAGTAAGAACTAGACCTTAGTATTAGAAGGGCTAGGTTCACCTCCTGAATCCACCACTAAAAGGCTAAGCCACTTTAGCCAAGTTACTCATCCTCTCCAAACCCCTCTCCTCTGCTATAAAATGGGGGCAGTTATTGTTTCTATCTCATAGGTTTATTGTGATAATTAAATAGGATAAAACATTAAAACACTTCAAATTGTGGCCATCATATAAGTAACCTCAAGAGGTAACAAATGTTACATTATTATTATTATTACATTTTTATTATTAAAGGTCATAGATGAAATGATGCTGTTTAAGCATAGTGATTCTTCCAAATATGATTGTCTGCTCATGGTAGATTAAGAAAAGGATTTGAGTGGAGGAGGTTTGTGTGGAAGGTGCAGGAGATGATCTACAAGTGATATGAAGAGAGAAGACAGTCAAGAGAAGTTGAGTTAAATTGACCACCATGCTAGGTGACTAAGGCTCAAATATACCAAAATCCCCAGAAAATGGTGGTCCATCACTTATAAGCCAAGGGAATTGCTATATTTATATGTTCACTTGCATCAATAATTGGTAGAAGCTGCTAATCACCCAGCTGTCTATGGCAGGGAACTTCCTGGAAAAAGCCCTTAGGAAAAGAGATTCATATACTGGAAATTGGATGATATTCAGGGCACTGAATATACAGCTGAAATTAATAGTAACCTATGAACTTGAAGACAACAGCTTTCAGGATATAGCTCTGGACTATGGCAAGTGACTTTCTCATAACTCTAAGATTTAAGTGTCTCTTGAAAATGATTACACCAGGAGTATTCCAGGCAAGTTGTCACTTTGAAGATTCATTGACCCTCAAAGGGAATTATATCATTTTTCTAAAGCAATAGGGGATGAAATATTAAATATAAGTGCCATCATAATAGAGTAGAAATAGAAATAACCCAGGGTATACCCAATATAAGTGCTTGAATCTTTGCTGTGTCACTTACTAGTTGATGACTTTGTGACTCAGTTATGTAATCTCTTTGAGTCTCTTTTCTCACTTCATTGAGTTGAAAATAATAATATTTATTGCTCATAGTTCTTATGTTCAATTCATGTGATGAGGTCAACATGCTTTATAGCAAGATATTCTTACAATCATCATGTCCAGGTAATGGATGCTGATCTCTTTACATAACAAGCTTAATTGAAGGGAACAATTCTGATGGAAATGTTTGCAAGATGCATATTGTCAGTAAGCTTTCTTTGATAGAAATGATTTCTCAGAGCTGCAACTGTTATGGTCACCAGGCTGATATGCTACAACACACGATTTGCTGACTCTCTTCCTTCTCCCTCATGGTGCGCTTGCCCCTTCTTACTGCTATTAGTTTCTATAGCAACTAAATAAGCTCAGTAAATCAGTAACCCAAGTTAACACCTAATATGAACCAAAGAAGCCCCAGCTAGGTTGAGGGTATACACCAACTTAAATAATCTTTGTGGATAAATATTTTCCCTCTTGTTTAAAGGAATTTTGGCCTAATTTCAGATTCTTTGCTGTTCTTGGATAGTTGGAGGTGCCGTCAGTCTGATCATTTCATAAACAATAGTAATATATTATTCACTGACTGTAGGATTAAGGAAGATGGGATGGAGAGAGAACATATAGCTATCCCTCTATAGATACTTCATTCATTCACCCACCCACTCATTCATTCATTCAATCATTCACTCAATATTCCATTCATTCATGTATTCATTCAACAAATACTGCCTGCCCTACAGTAAATTTTAAATATACTAAATATAATAAAGAATATAATAAAGAATCAGACATTTACCTCACCATAAGGGAAAATTTAGTCTAGAAAAAGACTTACATGGATGATCAGAATTTTATTATATTCTTTATGAATCATAATATTTTACCAGAATTTATAAGTGCTAGGACATTTGCAGATAGTGATTTGAAGTTTAGAGTTCAAAGAGAAAAAAAAAATACTTGTAGCTTGGGAGATCAAGAATGATGCTATGTACATATATGAAATTACCAGTACCAATCTAAATGATATGTACAAGGGAGGGGAGGAAGTGGGGTGAGATTCTGAGGGAAATGCACCAAGTGCTGTGTGCATGCATATTCCTCTCACAGTATGCCTCAGTATGATGTATAATTACAAGGCACCAATAAAAGTATATAAAAGGAACGATTGAATGAGGGAATTGAAATATAAACCGAGACTTTATGAATGGGTAGGATTCAGATTCAGAGAGGGTAGCGGGAAAGACCATCCTGGGTTTGCAATGATAAAAAGCACAGAAGCATCTTCTTAGGGCATACAGCACACGAGATGATAAATGATCAGCTTGATTTGAGACAGATGTAAAGGAAGTCATGGGAAATAACTGTCTAAAAGTTAGTGTAGCCTGAAAGTAGAAGGCATCAAATGCCTGACTAGCAGGTGTGGATAGCAGAAGCCATTGAATGACTGTGAACAGGTATGGGGTGGAGTCATGGCTCTACTTGGAGTATTATTGTACTAGGCAGAGCAAAGACAGGCTCAAGTAGAGGAGACCAAATAGGTGTTGGGGAGAAGGAAGGAGAGGAGTAAGAGGAGAATTACTGTGCACTGAGGAGAAGAAACATAAATGGCGTCTCATAAGGAAAGATGAGGGAGGATGAGGAGCAGTCCTGAGACCTTGACAAAGGCAGAGGGCCTCTCTGGATCATTCAGCTTCACGAATCATTTCCTTCTCTTAGAAATGAGGTTATCTATTATGAACTCGCTCTGCTTTCCACTTGCCTGTCATCAAAACATTTATCTCAAAATAATTGCCCCTTAGTCATCTCTCACCCTAAAGAACAAGTGCATGAATCATAATTTCTATTTTACTGCAAGAAACGGGGAGGCATGAGAAGTTCTGAAATTCACTTATCATTCAAAGTTCAGGTGGGAGCTAAGATAATAACCCAGGATAGTAGAGAAGAAAAACAGGTTGGAGCAGAAAAGGAAAAGCATGAGCTTATTCAAGTTCTAATATGGTACATGATAAATAATGGGCACACAGTAAATACATTATAGGTCAATTAATGAATGAATGAGGGGATGAATAAATTGATGAAATAAGAGCACAGATCTTTGATAAGCTATTGAAAAAAAAGTTCTAGATGTAGCTGCAATGTTACCTCAAACTTTTATATTCATAGTTTCTAAAAAATGTAATATGGGCTGAGGATGTTACTCCATGGTAGAGCACTTGTTTTACATATGTGATGCCCTGGGTTTGATCCCTAGCACTGCAGAAAATTACTATGCATAACAATCCTCAACCCATTCAAGGAAAGTAAAACTTTTTACTCAACCAAGTTACAATTATCCATGTGTTATGATACGATATCCACTCGATATGCATTTGAGCAAAGCTGTTGTGCCAATCAGTATACTGAGTTCTATGAATACAAAGACATATAGAAGGACCTTGGCCTTGTGAATATTACAATCTAGAGAGATGTTATTAAATAATAAATATTAACTGTGACCGTGGTTAAAAGTAGACATATTTTCAGCTGGAATGCACTCCCCATAATGTACAGAAATTGAATTCTATTTCCATTCATTATTTAATTTGTAACTTTTTTAAAATCAGAACAATGGCGATGATAATATTTGGCTATTCCACAGGGTTTTTTGTAAAATTCTAAGTTAATAATTTTAGATACTCCATTATGAGATATTATTATTATTAATATTTACTACACATGTACAGCATCACTGCTTAAAACTTCCAAATATGCTACTAGCAAAGCCTTTCAGAACTAGGAATTAATGAGGGCAGTATTTGTTGATCAAAGTCTCAGAAAGTTCTCTCCAATTATAGAAGCTGAATGACTCGCTTTCTCAGGAGAAAATTCTGTCACAATAATTTAAATCCACCACCAAACTTTTCAGACAGATAATTTTCTCTGAGAAATGGCAGATAAATCAGCCCCTTAAAATATGTCAGTCAAGCTGGGTCTGTAATATGTCACATGCCTGTAATCCCAGTACTTGGGAGGCTGAGACAGGAGGATCACAAGATCGAGGGCAGCCTCAGCAACTTAGCGAGACCCTGTTTCAAAATAAAAAATAAAAAAAGCTGGGAGGTGTAGTTCAGAGGTAGATGTCCCTGGGTTCAATCCCCAGTAGCAAAACAAGAAAAAAAAACAACAACAAAAAACATGGTTAATATAGAAAATTAAAATAAAAAAATCTTCAAGTACTTAAAACCCAATTATTTAAAGTGCCATGCAACAGAACAGACTTCAATGAGCAGGGGCTCCTTTTGCCTTGATCCAGATGACAATGCTTGAATTCTGATTAAAAGAGATTTTTTAAAAATATGCTTGTATTGGTACATGGTAATTAGACATCGTAGTGAGATTCAAAGTTATGCAAACATATATGCGCACGGCTCTCGGGGTATTTCCTTCCACATCCCACCTTGCTCCCTCCACTCCCTCCACCCCAATCTCTTTCAGACCAATAAATATATGAAATTAAAGAGATTTCTTTTTCTGCCAACTCTGAGGCTGCACTCCCATTGCAGCTCGATGTGGCAAATGTCTGAGGGTTTGTGTACAAAAGCTCATTGCCAAGAAATGCAATGCTTTTTAAATAAGATTGGTTATTGACAGAGAATGAAATTCACCACTTACCTCTGATAAAGGCTGTGCCCAGCTGAGTACAGGACCCTCAGGGGGCAGGGGAGGTGGATTAGGTCCACAGAATGTTTTCAGGTCTATGTCATTTTGTATTCAAGTCTCAACCTCCAGCTTCCTCATAAGGTAAGCTAGAAAACTGGATTATTATTGCTTGGATTTCTAATCTCTGGTATTAAAACATCACAGTGCAGTGAAAATTGGACAGAGAGAGCAACTTCTTGCTTTCTTACTGTGGAACGGTACCTACCACAGGCAGGTTCAATCTGGAATGGTACCCAGTTATTATCCCAGGATTAATGAGTCTTTGAAGTCTGGCGCAGGGAGAAATCCTGGCTATCAACCTCTCTCTCATGCCCTGGCCCCACCTCATCCTTTCCTTTTCATAGAGGAAGAAATTGACAATGAGAAAAGTAAAGTTACTATTTCAAGAAAGTGAAGATACAGAGAAAACACAGGGTTTTGAGCTCCCATGGTATGCCGAACACATTAGTAATGGTGCCTTGTCAAAAATCATCCTTGAAAGGCTGACTCCCAAAGGTCAGGGACTGTCTGGATTTTTGCTCTTCTTTTATCCTCATGGTGTAACAGTGTCTGACACTAAATAGCTGCTCAAGAAATGTGTATGCCATGGGTGTAGAACTGCTTCGTTACAGACAAGGCCAGGGATTAGACGAATGGCAATGTGACTTAAAACCAATTTTCCTGACACCCAAACCAATGAGCTTTCGATTTTCCCACAAAACCATCCCCACATTTTATAATCAAGTGTTTGCTACCAAGGACTAGTCTTCGAGGAGGTGAACGCTGCTAAATTTACTCCTGGGTAAATATGCGTGCACACGCGTGCGCGCGTGCACACACACACACACACACACACACACACACACAATCTGTCTTATCTCAAGTTAAAACTTATTGTCTAGCATTTTTGTAACATCTAATAATTGCTTGTTTCTCTATGTGTCATTTGAAATAACTATCACTGACAGACAGACTTCCCAAATAGTTTGACGAAGGGAAGAAATTCTCCCTGTCAGAAAGAAAGAAAGGGAAGCCTAGATGCTTCACTGATACACACCTTTTGGAATTATACTTTTCAATAGAATTTACATATGTGCTATTTTAGTTCCTTATTCTAAATTCTAGTGTTTTTATTTTTAATGTTTTTTAACAACTGCCATTTGCAGAAAAATTGATGGAACTAGAGAAGATTTTGCTAAATGAGATCAGCCAGTCTCAGAAAACCAAGGGTTACCTGTTTTCTCTAATATATGGAAGCTAGAGAGAAAATAGGAAACAAAGAGACCAGATAAAAGAGAAGAGAGACCAGGATAATAGCGGACAGGGATAAGGGCAGTGAGGTGGGGAGAGGAAGAAGGAGGATTGATGAAGAAAACAGTTCAAATACTGTTTCATATAATGTCCGTATATGAAGCTATCATTAACAATCTCAATAACTTGTATGGAGAGTGGGGTGGGAGCTGAAGGGATTCACACCAAGTCTATGTGCTCATATGTTTGCATGTTCACACCGAACCTCACTAGGATGTGTAATTACAATGCACCAATAAGAAAATATTTTAAATACCCTGCATTCTCCCTTTAAACCATGCTGAATACATAGTTTATATGTTGCTGTCTTTTACTTTCAAGAGAGAAAGGATGGCCTTTGGGTGCCAGGTATGAATAATGTTCATTTTAGCTCATGTCTTCCACTTCATTAAGATTAAAATTAGATTGGTTTGCTTGGAGTATTCCTTAGAGGGAATTAAAGTTTCCTGGGATTTCATATTCTAAAATTCTTTTCTGGAGCTGATTTCTTGAATCTGCTATTATGCTGGCTCTCTGGCCTGAGTCTCCTCTCTGCATTCACCAAGCTCTCTGCTCCTTCTCCTCTCCTTTCCAGGAAGATGTGAGTGAGGGTCATGATGAAGGGCTCGCCAAGTAGCAGAGAACTCAGCCAGGTATTAAGGCATTCAAACTGAGCTAAAGGAACTTTTCAATTACAAGGTAGCTATGTGAACAGCTAGCACTTCCCTGACTCTATTAATCTCTTCTTTTTGTAATCTGAGGGGCTGATGGTGACTTCTTATTTCTTATCTGACCCTTTTTTTTTTTGGGTCCTTGGAATTGAACCCAAGGGCATTCTACCTCCGAGCTACACCCCCCAAGCCTGTTTTATTTTGAAATATGGTCTTGCTAAATTCCTGAGGCTGGCCTCAAACTTGCAATCCTCCTGTTACAGCCTCCCAAGTACTGGGATTACAGGCATGCACCACCACACCCGGCTTATTTTTTCTTTTCACAAGTCATCATTGAAGACATTCTGTGTGCCAGGCCCATTTCTTAGTACTGAGGATATTTCAGGAACACAGCAAATGACCTGCTCTGAGCCTTTGTTTCTTTCATTTGTAAAGAAGTAGAGGTAGAAACAGCTATCTTGAATTTTTCTTGTAGGGATTAAATAAGACTTGTGCATAAAGTACATAATAAACTGCTGAATACATCACTCATAATAATACCATTCCCACAAGACCAACAGTAACATTAAAATGAAAGCTTAGGCTTGGGAAGATACATGGAAACCTATTTCTTACCTTATAGCAGTGCTGGTAGCAGTAGTGTCATGAGTGGTAGTAATTAGGAGACAGATAATAAGCAAATTACCACAAATCAACATTACAGAGTTTGTGAGTATTAAGAAAACAAAGAATGGGGAAGTTGGTAGGAAGTGGGAGAGCTACAGAAAAACAAATCATACATTGAAACATGGAAGAAACGCCCACAAAGTACTTCCCAGCATGTATAGCTACAACTGTTAAATCCATCTGAAAGAATGCCCGTAGTGACCATCTTTTGTATTTGATAGAGAGTTTTATCAACATGTATTTATAGGGGGATTTAATCTGCTTTTTCTTTCAGAATAATTTCCCCTTTGCTTTCTATGAAAAAATATAATTCATTCTAAAAGTGAAAGGTATAATTATTACAGTGTGTATACATTGACAGGCTCTGAGACATAATTTCAGATTAGGAACTTGCCAAAGAGTCTCAGACTTGTAATCTATGCTATAAAGTGTTAGAAATCAACATAATGGTGATTCCAAAATGGCAACCTACAAAGCAAAGGATAACCCATGTCCTGGAACAACCTTTGGTATTATCAGGAATACAACTGTTCTGTTTCTCTGTAGACAGGATTTTCCTCTGGCCCATCTGCATCCCCTATAGAATTTGTTCATCTAGAGAAGATTGATAGACTGGATCTTTGGGCCCAGGTGTGTTTCTAGAATGAAACTGAGGTAGGAAGCCAGGCATGGTGGCGCATGCCATTAATCCCTGTATTTGGGAGGCTGAGACAGGAGGACTGTAGGTTTGAGGTCAGCCTCAGCAACGTATCAAGGCTATCAGTGACTTAGAGAGATCCTGTTTTGAAATAAAAATAATAAAATAGGACTGGGGATGAAGTTCAGTGGTAAAATGCTAAATTCAATCCCCAGTACCACAAAAAATAAAAACAAAAAAAAAAAACTAGAAAAGAAAGAAATGAAGAAAAGAGAGGGAGGATAAAGAAATTAAGGTAGGATAAAATAAATAAAAAATAAAAGAAATAGGTAGAAAGGAGACATAAAAGTAGAACAAGGAATATTCCCCAATACTCTTACTCCTTAGCCAGGCCTATCACTGCCCCACCTCCCACCCACGCCAAGCCAAGCCTGTTAGTATGCTGAGCACTACTGACTATCCTCAAAGAAGTATCTATTGATCAGACAAACCAGACCACACAAAAATCCAGAAAGGTGGCCAGACACCATACTGGAAATTCACTCACAAAAAAACTTGAACTATTAATTATCCAACCTAGGAATAGTTTAGCAGGAGAGATATCAGTTGGTGAGAGGACAAAGGTCACATGGAAGAAAAATCACCTTACACATTGTTAGCCATCCCACTGTAAATGATTTAAACAAAGACCAATCTCTTTTGGCACTGTTAGCAGTCCCTGAATAGTCTAAACAAAAGAGAGACATACTGATAAATAAAATAGTGAAGGTCTCATCAGAACCCTGAAAACCCCGAAGAATGACCAAAGTACCCTAAATCATCTCATGACTAAAGGACTGATGTCATTCTCACATACCTTATCCTACCCACCCCTCACAAAAGTCTCCTATATAACTAGAGCCATGAATCCCCCAGTGTATCGCTCACTCTGGAAGTGGCTGAATTCTTCCTTGAATGTGCTTCTTGTTCTCCTAAATATATCTCTGTCTATGTCTCTGACTGGCTCGTGCTGAAATTCTTTTCTGTCATGTAAGTGAAGGACCTCACCAGTCCTGAGTTGCTTCCCCCTTTCTCCTCTACTGGGAACTCCTCCAGATCCTTCATGGAATCAACCCTTCCGTAACAAAATGTCTGCCCTACTGTAGGAGTTAAGAACAAAAAGGAGAGGTTGGCAGGATGCTAAACTGGATCAAAGACTCCTGTTGATATTTCCTAACCAGGATACCTCTTCTCTGCAGCTTAAGGAATGGAAGTGGGAAAGGAAGTTAGAAAGGTCTGATGTTATGCTAGATCACTGAGGTTGTAAAAATGTGGAGCATGCTTCTAGAAAGAGTCCTAACGTAAACAAGACTGACCAACAGAAAGCTTTTAGGTAAAGTCAAAGCGATTCTTTGACTTTACCTAATACCTTCCCCTACCCATTCTTCTTCACTTGTCTTCTCTCTCTGGACTTCTTCCTCCTATTCTTCACCTTCACAGGCTCCTTGAGGAAGAAGCTGAGATGCATTAAAGAACCATAAGGAGCCAAATTCAGTAAGTTGGAAGACTTATCAGTAAGTCCTCTTTCCACTGTGACCCAGTATCTCTGTATTCTGACATCTAGGAAATGGAAGTATCTTATTGTTTACTAAAGTTCCCATCTTAGATAACTTTTTGGATGTTTTCCCCATCTTCTTCCTCAAACCTGAGCTTCCCTCTCATCATGTTGCTATTGTTTTGATGATAGTGATGATGATGATAATGATGATGATTATGATGACGACGAATGACAGTAGTAATATTTATGTGTCTGGAATTTATTATACATTTTATACATACATTCTTCATTTTATCCTCACAAATATTCAAAGAGCTGGGGATGGAGTTCAGTGGTGGAACGCTTTCCTAGTATGTGTAAGGCCCTGGGTTCAATCCTCTGTACTGGGAAAAAAACCCACAGTCACAAGAAAAAGTCAAGTAGCTATTTTTACCTTATGTCTATTGCACAAAGAAGTGCCAATACGGTTTTGGGGGGCATAGAGTTAATCTCAATCAGATTCTTAAAAGTCCACAATTTTTTTTTATGGGAGAGGTGCTGGTTGGACTAAAATAAAACAGAGTTTGAAATGAAAAGAGGGCACTAGTCCCCCAAATTTCAACAATCAGAAAGCATTATCATAAAGCTGCCTATCTGCACACATAGATAACTAATTACGTCTCAGTGGACATAGAAGCCCAGAGCTTAGAGTCTAGAGCAGAAGAGAACAAAGGATGAAAGAATCACTCGTAGGAAGCAGAAGTTGGCCCTAATCTTTTCCTAGACTAGGAGAAGTTAACAAAATGGGCTCTTCAAAACTTGAGGCTGCCATTAGAATGACCTTCGTGGGCCTTGTGATGAAGTTTGTATGCTTTGCATGTGGGAGAAATGTGAACAATTTGTGGACAATAAGCAAGAAATTTACCACTAAACTGTGGCAAATTGCAAAATATGTCATATTTTCCCTTTCCTATTATGCAAGTCTCATTGGGATGTGAATTTGCCATTTCTCACATCTACATTTCTGCTTTTTCGTGTCTTGCCTCTGGGCTGGCCTTGCACCAACAGAATGTGGAATAAGTGAACTTGTATGATTTTTAAGTCAAGATGTCAGGAAGCATTGAAGCTTCCTTCCCCTCTCAAACTGAGACCACCATGCTCTGAAAAACATCAGGGTAAAGAACCATGGGGGGAGAAAGAGACTAGCCACCTGGGCTGTTCCTTCTATCTCTTCCAATCCATCAAGTGCCTCTGGCTGCATGAGTAAGCCCAGGAGAAACCTCCAGTTGATCCACAGAATCACAAGAAAGATGGATTCTTGTGTTTATTTTAAGCCACCAAGGTTTGGGGCTTAATTGGGTGGTTCTTTATTTATCCATAGATCATTGAAATGCCTGTGAAATTACTTAGCCTTTGTCTATCTCTAACGTCTTTGCAATTTAGAAATGATAATACCATCTTTCCAGGGATATTAAAATAATTAAAGGAAATCCTGGTTATGTGAGTAAAGTTGAATATTATTATGCTTTAATTATGCTGCCTCTTATGTCTTTCAAAATTAGTTTACATTCAAGTAATGTTATTCACTTTGTTTATCCATCTTGGCTACACATTTCTCAGAAGGAATATTTAAATCAATTGTAGTAAGGAAGGGATAAGTAACTTAAGAGCAGGACCTGGAAAGAAGGGATGGAAGGAGAGAGGAAAGAAACCAAAACACAGCAAAATGAACAGAAATATTCATTTTTACTATAGAATAGAATTTGGAGTAGGTTGGACCTGGATGTCACAGAAGCATACATATCAATGTTGAAAAGGTTTTAAAAGACATGTAGTTCAACCTCTTCTACAGAATTTAGGCAAACATGTATCTTCTTGTTTGAACATATTCATGAACAAATAACTTGCTTTCTCTTTAAGTGATAGATTTTATTTCAATACAGTTGAGGATAATGAATTGTCTCTCCTTTGCACTGAAATCTGGAAAGATCACATAAAAAAGACTCTCACATTTTTCTAAATCAGAGTTCTCAGATGGTGGCCTCAAATTAGATTGATCTGGCTCTCCTGCTGTGCTTGATGAAAATGCATATTTTTAGTCTATTTACCCTGACCTACTAGTAAATCTGGATGTCAGGATGGGTATATAACTATGTCCTAGGGCATTCTTATGTGCACTTACCTGACAACCTCTGCCTTTTACTCCGAGCTCCTCAAAAGGAGGAAAAAGTCTTATCTGTCCTTGTGTTCCCAGCCCTTGGCGTAGCATCTGATATGTATAGGGAATGGATGATTCTTATCAAGGTAGAGGTGAATGGAAGAGTGAGGGATGAATGATGCTATGTAGAGTTCTAATGTTTGAGCAGTGCCGTGTCTTACCAGTTCTGCATCAACTTAGCTATGCATTTTAAATGGAGCTGAACCCCATGCTGTATGTAACTACCAGTTACAAACATATCTGAAGCTTTGTATATTTGTCCCCATGCTAACTTCACGGATCTTCTTCCACCCCAGGTTCTGCAAACAGCTCTGCCTGACTGCAGCCAGGGGAACTTTTAGCAATATGGCTTAATACTCTAGCCCCACTTCCTGGAAGGTGCCTGGTAGTTAACACAGAACTGTTGAAAGCTTGTTTTTTAAAAGTTTTGTAGCAGCTGGGCGTGGTGGCGCACGCTTGTAATCCCAGTACTTTGGGAGGCGGAGACCGGAGGATCCGGGTTCGCAGCCAGCCTCAGCTCTCTCGCTCTCTCTCTCCCTGTCTCTCTGTCTCTCTCTCTCTCTCCTTAGTGAGGCCCTCCGCAACTTTGTGAGACCCGGTTTCAAAATAAAGTATAAAAAATAGGGCCGGGGG
>PVJS01011628.1:0-45370 GCA_004027185.1 Glis glis | reverse complement strand
GAGAGAGAGAGATAGAGACAGCTGAGGCTGGCTGCGAACCCGGATCCTCCGGTCTCCGCCTCCCAAAGTACTGGGATTACAAGCGTGCGCCACCATGCCCAGCCTCTTTCTTTCTTCCCTTCCTCCCTCCCTCCCTCCCTTCCTTCCTTCCTTCCTTCCTTCCTTCTTTCCTTCCTTCCTTCCTTCCTTTCTTCTTTTTGTGGTACTGGGGATTGAACCTGGGGACATTCTACCTTCGAGCCACACCCCTAGCTCTATTTTATTTTTATTTTGAAACAGGGTCTCACTAGGTTGATGAGAGTCTCACTACTTGCTGAGGCTGTCCTTGAACCTGCGATCCTCCTGTCTCAGCCTCCCAAGTACTGGGATTACAAGCGTGCGCCACAATGCCCGGCTTTTTTTTTTGTTATTTCAAAGCATGAAACAGTCACTTTCTATTCCTTTCTCTTTCTTCCCTCTGGCAAATACTAATCTACTTTCTGTCTCTAAATTTGCCTATTCTCAGCCAGGCGTGGTGATGCCCACACTTGTAATCCCAGTACTTGGGAGGTGGAGACAGGAGGATTGCAGGTTTGTGGCCAGGCTCAGTTACTTAGTGAGGCCCTCCACAACTTAGTGAGATTCTGTTTCAAAAATAAGGAATAAAAAATAGGCCTGGGGTATAGCTCAGAGGTAAAAGCCCCTCGGTTTAATCCCCAGTACTGCAAAAAAAAAAAAAAAAATTGCCGGGCGTGGTGGCGCACGCTTGTAATCCCAGTACTTGGGAGGCAGAGACCGGAGGATCCGGGTTCGCGGCCAGCCTCAGCTACTTAGTGAGACCCTCCGCAACTTCGTGAGACCCGGTTTCAAAATAAAGAATAAAAAATAGGGCCAGGGGTGTAGCTCGGAAGTAAAACGCCCCTGGGTTCAATCCCTGGTACCGCAAAAAAAATTTTTTTTTGCCCATTCTGGATATTTTATATGAACAAAATCATACAATCTATAGCCTTTTGTATTTGGCTTCTTTCATTTAGCACAATGTTTTCAAGGGTTATGTTGCAGCATGCATCAAGACTTTCTTTTTTACTGCTGAGTGGCATTCTATGGTACGGATATACCACATTTTGTTTATACATTCATTAGCAGATGGACTTATAGGTTCTTTCCATTTTTTGGTTAGTAGGAATAATTCTGCTATGAATATTTATGTACAAATTTTTGTGTGGACATTTGTTCTCCCATCTCTTAGATATATAGCTAGGAGCGAAATCTCTGGGCTGTGTGGGAACACCATGATTAACATTTTGAAGAACTGACTGTTTTCCAAAGCAGTTGTACCATTTTATATTCCCAGCAGCAGTGTAAAGGGCCCCGGCTTTTCCACATTGTCACCGACACTCGTTAACTGTCGATATGAAGATAGCCAGCCTAGTGGGCATGAAGTGGCTTCTCATTGTGGGCTTGATGTGAATTTCCCTAATAATTAATGATACTGATCAACCTTGAATGTGCTTATAGGCCATTTGTATATACTGATATACTGTTTTTGAGAAATGTTTATTCAATTCCTTGGTCATTTTTTTTTTTTTGCATTATTGGGGATTGAACCCAGGGGCATATCTCCGAGCTATACTCCCAGCCCTATTTTTTATTCTTTATTTTGAAACAGGGTCTCACTAAGTTGCAGAGGGCCTCACTAAGTAGCTGAGACTGGCGGCGAACCCGGATCTTCCGGTCTTAGCCTCCCACGTACTGGGATTACAAGCGTGCACCACCATGCCCGGCTTCCTTGCTCATTTAAAAAATTGGATTATTGAGTTCTTTCACTTCTTATTCTGGATATAAGTTCCCTATCAGGTATATGATTTGAAAATATTTTACTTAATTCTGTGTTTGTCTTTTCACTTTCATTTTTGGTACTGGGAATTGAAATCAGGGGAATTCTACATCTGAGTTATACCCCCAGCCCTATTTTACTTTTTATTTTGAAACAGGGTCTTGCTAGGTTGCTGAGGCTGACCTCACACCTGTGATTCTCCTGTCTCAGCCTCCCAAGTACTGGGATTATAGGTGTGTGTGTCACCACACCCAGCTACCCCCAGCCCTCTTTATTTTTGAAACAGGTCTCACTAAATTGTTGAGGGCATCACTAAGTTGCTGAGCTGGCCTTGAACCTGCAATCTCCCTGTCTCAGCCTCCCAAGTACTGGGATTATAGGTGTGCACCACCACGCCTGGCTGTCTTTTCACTTTCTTGATAGTATTGCTTGTAGCTGGAACATTTCTAATTTTGATGTGATCCAATCTAAGCCTTATTGTCCTCTATACAGGTATATGCAGCCCCTTTCCATATTTTATTTATGAGAATGAATAGTTAAGTCTAGCCCGTAGTCAATGGGGTAGCAGGGAGAAAGCTTTACTTTTTTTCTTCCATTTGAAAAATAGTTGTGGTAAAACACATAATACTAAATCTATCCTACTAAAATTTTTAATGTACAGTATTATTAACTGCATATACATTGTGGTATAGTAGATCTCTAGAACTACTTAATTGCGCATGGCTGAAACTCTATATCTATTGTACAACAACTCTTTACTCCCCCTCCCCACAGCCCCTTTCAATCACTATTCTACTTTCTATTTCTATGGGTTGACTGCTTTACACACCTCGTGTAAGTGGAGTCACACACTGTACTTTATAGTCTTCTTACATAATGTCCTCCAGGTTCATCCATGTTGTAACATAGGACAGGATTTCCTTCTTTTTTAAGGCTGAATATTCAGCCATTGTATATATATATATATATACACACCACATTTTCCTTATTAATTTTTCTATTGATAACATTTGGGTTGTTTCTACCTCTTGGCTACTGTGAACAATGCTGCAATGAAACTGGGAGTGCAGATATCTCTTTGAGATCTTGCTTTCAAGTGTTTTGGAGGAATATTCTGAAGTAGGATTGTTGGATCACATGGTTAAGCCGTGTGCCACATAGCAATGTTTCTGTTAATGATGGACTACACATATGATGGTGGTCTCATGAGAGTATTTCACCTAGTGATGTTTGTCGCCATCTTAGCTTATGTAAGTGTACTATGATGTTGACTCAACTTCTAAATCATCTAATGATACATTTCTCAGAATAGATTCCCTTCATTAAATGAGGCTTGACAGTGGTTCTATTTTCAATTTTTTTGGGAACCTCTATCCCATGTTCCATAGCAGTGCCGCCATTTTACATTCCCACCAACAGTGTACAAGGCTGTCCACATTCTCACCAGCACTTGCTTTTTTCTGTTTTTTTTTTTTAAGTTGGCATCTGGGTATAATGGCACGCACCTGTAATCCCAGTACTTGGGAGGCTGAGACAGGAGGATCTCAGGTTCCAGGCTAGCCTCAGAAACTTAGCAAGACTCTCAACTTAGTGAGACCCTGTTTGAAAATAAAATAGGTTGGAGGTAGAACGCCGCTGGGTTCAATCTCCAATACCCTGCCCCCCCAAACAAACTGGCTATCTCAATAGGTGTGAGGTGATAGCTCATTGTGGCTTTGATTTGCTTTACCCTGATAAATAATGATGTCGAGCACCTTTTAATATACCTATAGGTCATTTGTATGTCTCCTTTGGAGAAATATCTATTCAAATCCTTTGTCCATTTTAAAGCTGAATTATTTACGTTTGTTATTGAGTTGAGGGGGTTCCTTATATATTTTGGATGCTAACACTTTATCAAACATATGGTTTACAAATATTTTCTCCCATTCTGTAGGTTCCCTTTTCACTCTGTTGATTGCTTCCTTTTCTGAGCAGAAAAGCTTTTAAATTTGATGCGGTCTCACTTATTTTATTTTTTGTGGTACTAAGGATTGAACTCAGGGGCATTCTACCTCCAAGCTCCACCCCCCAGGCCTATTTTATTTTGAAACAGGGTCTCACTAAGATGCAGAGGGCCTCATGAGGTTGCTGAAGCTGGCCATGAACCTGCGATCCTCCTGTCTCAACCTCCCAAATACTGGGATTACAAGCGTGTGCCACCATGCCCAACCCCCTTGTTTTATTTTTGCTTTGATTGCCTGCACTTTTGGGGTCATATTCTGGAAATTATTGTTGAGATCAATGTTATAAAGCAGACTAAGCTCTACCTTTTGAAGGAAAGAGGATCAAAGAATTTGTGGACATATTTAAAACTACCACATATATTACTGTTCATTTAAAAAATTATATTTAGTGGCTACAGAGTAATCTACCTGCAGCCAAAGTAAATTTAAATTGTGGCTCCATCATGCAATTGCTGCGTGGTCTTGGAAATTTTTTTATATATTAATTTATTGGTGCATTGTAATTATACATTTGATAAGTGTCAGGATAGCAGAATCATACATACACACATTGCTCGTTTAGCCCTCCCTCAAATCTCACCCTATTCCCTCCCACTTCCCTCCCTTTCGTGCAAATCAAAACTACCCTGAGATATCATCTAACCCCAATTATAATGGCAATCATTAAAAACACAAATAACAACAAATGCTGGCGAGGAAAAATTTTTTAATTCAGGGTTCTTACATTTTCTTAGTTGTGAAATGGGGACGATGACGCATGTTTCCATTATATCGTTGCACTGTGCATTCATGAAAAGATACATGTTCTGTAAAATCATGCACTAAAATTAACTGAGCCACTGGGAAAAACAGGATTGGGAAAATTGCACAAAGCCTATGGAATTCTGTATCCAGAGTGCTAACAAAAACAGCAACAACCCTTAAAAAAATACCTGCATTATTCTGCACGGGGACTGTCCCTGGAACGTGCACCTTGTTGTTCTGCAGGTCTTTTTCAGCCTCCAGCGCTGGGGCTGGTGCTTCCTCCTTGAGCTGTAGGTGCTGGAGGGCTTCACTTCACATCTTCATCAATCTACCACTGGAACAAGGAAGACTTGTTTTTCACAGCTTTTTCATCTGAACTTATAGTTTGCCGAATGAATTAACAAAGCAGGAAACCCAATGATTTTTAAAGTCTCTACACAAGCCTTCGTTTGCACTAAAGAAAGGTACTTTTTTTTTTTCTCTTGAAGTCTTCATTTTTTGCTAAGATTCCTCTTTCATTGTGAGAAAGCCTGTTCCAGATCAGTTTGGAACATGACTGTTAATGTTTTAATGTTAATTTAAACAATTAATATTAATTAAAACATTCAATCAAGTATGGACTATCACTCTCCTATTTGCCAATTTCGTATGAGCTGAGTCATAGAAAGGATCAGGCCCTGTACCAGTCTCATGAGGTTGTGAAGATTAAGAAGATGGTGCTTATAAAACACTAAGACCAATGCTGGGCAAATAGAAAGTGCTCAAAAATTAGATATTTTGGTTATAAAGATATCTGCTTAACCAATCCCCCATTAGCTTCCTTGCTCCACTTAGAAGAGTGTACCACCAAAGAACTTATTTTTCAGATAATAAGATTCTCACCACTTTGTAACTCAGAGTCTTCCTTAATTTCTATTAGGGCCCTGAGTTCTTGGGGCTGATTATATGGGAGGACAAGCGTATGTTTATATATAAAGTGTATTCATGTATAACACAGTCTGTCTTTTTATTTTGGGGATGCAACCAAGGGCATTCTACCTCTGAGCTACACCTCCAGCCCTATTTTTATTTATTTATTTATTTATTTATTTATTTATTTATTTATTTGCAGTACCGGGGATTGAACCCAGGGGCGTTCTACCTCCGCGCTACACCCCCGGCCCTATTTTTTATACTTTATTTTGAAACCGGGGCTCACGAAGTTGCGGAAGGCCTCACCAGGTAGAGAGAGAGAGAGAGAGAGAGAGAGAGAGAGAGAGAGCTGAGGCTGGCCGCGAACCCGGATCCTCCGGTCTCCGCCTCCCAAAGTACTGGGATTACAAGCGTGTGCCACCACGTCCGGCTTATTCTTTTGTTTTGAAACAGGGTCTCACTAAGTTGCAGAGGGCCTCACTAAGTAGCTGAGGCTGGCCACGAACCTGCAATCCTCCTGTCTCAGCCTCCCAAGTACTGGGATTACAAGCTTGGAACACCACATCCATCTTAAACTTTTATTTTCAGAATAAATTTAAGTACCCTAGATAATTCTGCAACCGTCAACACTTCTATTATTTCTTGTATTTTCTCAGGAAATGGTGGGCACTAACATACTTGTTTTATAGGAATATTCTAAAATATAAAAGGGCTCTTGACACTTTGGTTAACGCTGAGTTATGGATAAAGCTCAAATAGGGAGTGTTGTCTTGTCCTCAAGTTTTTTAAATTATTAGAGATTTTCTCTTTTACAATAAACACTATATTTATTATGTTTTAGAGTAGCTATTATTCGTGCTTCATAAAAGCCAACTCATTGTTTTGAAAAACTATTATATCTTACACCTTCTAAGTTTTCCTAAATTCCTCTCTTTTGAATTTTTTTGAAAACAATGACAATAAAAAAAACCTGAGATTGTGCTTGGGTTTGCCCTGTGCCGAGGCTCTGTGGTCCACTGAATGGACAGCAACACCCAGTTGTCCTTCCATCTCATCTTTATTTCCATCTATGAATTTTGCATTGTGTTAATCAGACTCGGGTAGTCAGGACTTTAAAAAGAATCTTAGCTTGCATTAGGCTTGAAGAGTGATTAGAGTAGTTAGCACCAGGTGGCGCTAAAGGACTGAACTTGGAAATTGTCGCTCCTCTTACCTGTGCACTGAGAGTGGCTCTATATGTAAGGGCTGTGTTACAGGAAGAAGGGCCGCGCTGCCTTTACCGAGCCCTGTTACAGGCAGATGCCAAGACTGCCCCTGTCAGATTCCCTTGGAGGTCCCTTCTCTGCTGAGTTGACACTCCCTACATGCATGGACCACATAGTCACTTTACCGAGATCTCAAAAAAAAAATATATATATATATATATTCATGATTTTTCTAAAGAGAAATGAAAGCAAATCTCACATGAAATTGCTTCTTGGAATAGATTCAGCCTTGCTCTCACCATTGTGGGTACACAGGAATGCAGATTGGATAAAGGTAGCAAAAGAAGAAAGCATCTCCTGAAATACCTTCATGGGTAATCCCTAAGAAGAGGAGTAGACAATACAAAACCATTCCCACCAGCTTGGGTTAAAATATTTTTTACTGGTACATTATAACTATGCATAATATTGGGATTCATTGTAATATCTTTGTACCTGCAGGTAACATGATTTGGTTGACTTCATTCCCCAGTACCTCCTCTTTCTTTCCCCTCCTGCCCCCTCCTGACCCCTGTACTCTTCTCTTCTACTTTACTAGTCTCCTTTCTATTTTCATGAACCCTCCTCCCCCCTTTTTTCTCTCTAGCTTACACATATGAAAGAAAACATACTGCACTTGACTTTTTGAGTCTGGCTTATTTCACTCAACATGATGTTCTCCAGTTCCATCGTTTTCCTACAAATAGCATAATTTCATTTTTCTTTATGGCTGAGTAAAAGTTCATTGTGTATATACCACATTTTCTTTATGCATCCATCTGTTGATGGGCACCTAGGTTGGTACTATACCTTGGCTCTTGTGAATTGGGCTGCTATAACACAGGTATGCGTGTGTTGCTATGGTATCCTGACTTCAGTTCTTTTGGATAAATACCTAGGAGGTATACACCAGCTTGGGTTTATTATTTAGTGTAATTTTTTTCTTAAAAGTTTCTAATGTGCTCATATGTGTTTTTCTCTAGGGATGTTATCAGGAGAATAAAATCTCAAAACGGACACCATGGATTTAACAATGAAAAGAAAATCCTTCCATTGGTCTTCTAAGGGGGTGGAAAGGGAAAGAGCAGGGGTGAAGTGAAAAACTGTACGGCAGAACATGTAAACCCTAGGAGTCTGAAAAACAGAGGCAGCCAAATTAAAGAATAACAAATTCTCAGCCAGGCGCGGTGGTGCACACCTGAAATCTCAGCACTTGGGAGGCTGAGACAGGAGGAGTGCAGAGGATTGCAGGTTCGAGGCCAGCCTCAGCAATTCAGAAAGACCCTCAGCAATTTAGCGAGGCTCTGTTTCAAAATAAAAAAAATGGGTTGGGGGTGTAGCTTGATTGTAGAGTGCCCCTGGGATCAATCCCCACCAAAAAAGAAAAAAAAAAAAACAAAGAAAGAAAGAATAACAAATACTCCTGGAAGGAGTCAGGCACACAGGAGGCCACTTCATTGGGCAGTTACTGGAACATTGAGAAGGCGGTCCCCTGGAAGTGACTTTTGGGATGGGTGGGGAAAGAAATGATGTTTAAAAAGTGTTTGGCTGAAATGATGGCACACGTCTGTAATCCCAGTACTTGGGAGACTAAGCAACTTAGTGAAACTCTGTTTCAAAATAAAAAATAAAAAGGGCTGGGGGTGTAGCTCAGTGGTAGAATGCCTCTGGGTTCTGGGTTCAATTCCCAGTTCCAAAAAAAAAAAAAAGTGCCTGAAATCGCCATCACCACTTCTTTCCTGCAAGCCAAGTCTACTAAAAACACAGGCCAACAGTTAAGCATCTTGCTTGATTGCTTGACTTACATGAATCTCTTTCGCAAAACAGGTGCAGCCACTCCCTAAGTGGAACAGCATACAACTCCAAGGGCAATTTTTAGTATAACTTTTGAGCCAAGTAATTCACCCTGTATCAGCGATCCACCATCTTGGCCACCTCGATCTGACCCGGCTCTCACTGAGTGTGTTGCCGCTGCCAGTCCCTGTCGACGGAATCTCCCGCTGTCAGAGGAGGCTGAGTGTGGGGCCCTGAGTGAGGTGAGTCCCAAACAAAGGAGCACCAGGAATTGGGTTACTGGTTTAGAATGAAATGCCTTATTCCTCTGTCTCCATTCCTTCCTTGTTTCAAGTTCCTCTATGAGACAAAGGATTAGAGGAGGTGGAAGGGTCAACTGTCGCACTGTCTCCAGTTTAATGCTAGTCTTTTTGTGTGTGTGTGGTACTGGGGATTGAACTCAAGGGCATTCTACCTCTGAGCTACACCCCCAGTCATTTTCTAATTTTTAGTTTTGAAACGGTCTTGGTAGGTTGCTGAGAGTCTCACTATATTGCTGAGGCTGTCTTCGAACCTATGATCCTCCTGGGATTACAGATGTGTGCCACCACTCTCATGATGTGAGTCATCTCGATGACATAATCTGGGAATCAGGGGTTCCTTGGTGAACAGGGAACAACTATATTTTTTCCCAAAGTCTTCTGTGTTCATTCCATTTATTTCAACTTTCTCTCTTGAAACCATTGTTTTAGGACATTTTGCTGCTAATTGAAACTCCTTCAGCCTATGAGAGCAGTAGGACTGAAGAAGGGATATTAGTAGTCTTTTCAAGAGTTGAATCTCAGGTTAGAAATGTGGTTAAGATCATCTGTTCCCATGGATAGCCAATGATTCTACAGAAAAACACATTGCTCCCCATCGCTAGGTTATCTTTCACTCAAAGTTTCAAAGGGATCCAATAAACCTGTGCTCATAGAAATGGGAGTATAAGATAGGTTTAAAATGCAAAAATCATATAGAAAAATGGACACAGTATTTGGAGACCAACGCATGAGTCTTGGCATTGCCACTGATTTGCAGGGGTGCAAACTGTTTGGGTGTCAGTTTCTCGTCAGCAAAATGACTGTAATGTAGTGGAGGTGTCCCCTTACTGTCCTTAGTCAGCCCTGGGAAAGAGGGGTGACTCCTCCTTTATGGACAACCCCTTGCTTCTCTGTTCTCACATCCAGCCTTTCTAATATGACGGGGGCGTTTTCATTCACCGTTTGTACATGTTACCCCAACTCACTGGGGACGGTATTGTCCTATCATTCTGCTTCCAACAAAAGACTCCCCTGTTTCTCCAGTAAGGAGGTGAAGGGGCGCCCCAAACCCTGCAGAGAAGAGCTCCCGGGCCTCCTCTCAGGGTGAATTTTCAAGGACAAACGGTAATTGTCACTGCTCCAGGTACCCAAACCCACAGAGGAATCCTCTCCCCGCTGCCCTGACAACAGGGGAAGCCGCTGCTCTCACGGTGGCCTCGGTGTCTCAGCTTATGATTTTTGTAGTCAGTCCTTTCATGCTCTTGTACAATGATTTCCACTGAGGTAACTTACTGTGTGGTGGTTACAAAGGGGCGGCAGGGCAGGAGGAGCACTCTGTGTGTATTATCCCAAGGCGGTTACGATCAGCCGCCTTCTCTAAGTCTGTATCACTAAATGGCCAGGGTGTGGACGCTGCGCCCCAGAAAAGCCAATGTGATCTGGACTTTGTGTGTGTGTGGGCAGTCACCGAGGACAGTGCTGAGAGGACTGTCTTTATTCTCCTTTCAAAGGCGACTTCCTTCTGCTCTGTGAGCTCCCTGACAAAGGCCTTGATCCTTTTTGGAACTTCTCTCTGAGTAGATTTCAGTAAAGATGTTGTGACACCCACCCATATGAATTAATACTGTACTAAAAGTCCCCCTCTACCTGGGAGGAGATTCGAGGCCGGAAATTGGGCAGGGGCACACCAAGAACACCCCCTCCCCCTGAAACTTGGGCTTCCCCTCCGGCCACTCTGAGTTGGTGCTGTGCTCAGTGCCCAGCACAGACAGTTCTGCCAAAAGGTACTTCAGAAACATCTAACATGCTGGGTGTGCTGGCGTATGCCTATATTCCCAGTACGGGGCAGTGGGGCTGAGATAGGAGGATTGCAGGTTTGAGGCCAACCTCAGCAAATTAGAGAGTCCTTCCTTCCTTCCTTCCTTCCTTCCTTCCTTCCTTCCTTCCTTCCTTCCTTCCTTCCCTCCCTCCCTCCCTCCCTCCCTCCCTCCCTCCTTCCTTCCTCCTTCCTTCCTTCCTTCCTTCCTCCTTCCTTCCTCCCTCTCCCTCCTTCCCTCCTTCCCTCCTTCCTTCCTTCCTTCCTTCCTTCCTTCCTTCCTTCCTTTCTACTGGGGATTGAACCTAGGGGTATTCTACCTCTGAGCTAAACCTCCAGCTCTGTTTTATTTTTTATTTTGAAACAGAGTTTCACTAA
Source organism: Glis glis (assembly GCA_004027185.1). Classification (NCBI taxonomy): domain Eukaryota; kingdom Metazoa; phylum Chordata; class Mammalia; order Rodentia; family Gliridae; genus Glis; species Glis glis. The sequence continues at coordinate 34,379 of PVJS01011628.1, read as the reverse complement.
ATTGCTGAGGCTGGCTGTGAACCTGCAATGCTCCTGTCTCAGCCTTACAAGTACTGGGATTACAAGCGTGAGCCAACATGCCCGGCGGACCCTGTTTCAAAATAAAAAGGGCTGGGGGTGTAGCTCGGAGGTAGAGTGCTCCTGGGTTCAATCCCCAGTACCAAAACAAAACAAAACAAAACAACAACAACAACAAAACAACAAAACAACAAAAAGATAACATCTAACATACTGAAGGAATCCCTATAAAGCAGAGCTCTCAAGTGATGCTTTCATAGTTTGTTAATAACTATCTCAAATGCAACGTGCTACTTACAAATCTCCACATTCAAGCTACTCTGAGTGTGTGTGTGTGTGTGTGTGTGTGTGTGTGTGTGTGTGTGGGCGTGTGTGCGGGTTCACATAGTGCTCCATCCTTGCTCATTGTTCAGCTGTTTGTATTTTAATGAATGTATTAGTAATGGCAGGGGGCATATTACAGATGCATTTTTCCTTCCATCACTGGGAGCTTTTAAGGAGCCAGAAAATTTGAACTAATAGAGATAATGTTTTATGTAGTCCCTCAGTGCATCTGTTCAACATGTAGTCAAAGGAGTTCATTGAAATAAATGCTGTGGTTGAATTTTTAACAACGGCTGCATAAATATGCGGCCATTTATAACCTTTATGCCCGTGGGAGCCAGGAAAATGATCTGTATAATTAACCCCTTGATTGATCTGGTCTTTCAGCTGTCAGGTGGAAAGTCTGACTTCCCACATAGAGCAGGAGGTACCTGGGAAGCTCTAGGTAGAAGAATATTTTTTTTGTGGGGGAAAATTTATTTTAGGAATTAAGTAGACATTCATTTGACAGAATTCTTAAATTATTCCATCTCTATGAGTGGATAAAGAAAACGTGGTATATATACACAAAGGAGTTTTATTCAGCCATAAAGAAGAATGGAATTATGTCATTTGTAGGAAAATTGGTGGAACTGGAGACCATGATTTTGAGTGAAATAAGCCAGACTTGGAGAGGAAAGTATTGTATGTTTTCTCTTACATGTGGAAGCTAGAGGGAAAACAGGAAACAAGAGGGATGCCACAAAAGCAAAAGGGAGACCATCGGGGGGAGGAAGGGGCTCAGAGGAGGGAGGAAAGGAGTGTGGGGGAAATATCAGGGAGTGAAATTGATCAAATTGCATTGCTATGTATATATGAATATGCTGCAACGAAACCCATCATTCTGTATAGTTAATATGAACCAATAGAAAAAGAAAAAACTATTCGATCTCCTTAAATTCAGTCTACACTGAAGAGTCAGGAGGTACACGGAGAACATCTGAGATATCATATTGGTTACTCTGATGCAGTAGGTGTGACAAGTAGAATTTAAAGATGGCCCTTTTTTTAAGTCCATTTTCTGATGCTATAACAAAACCATCAAAGCTTCACCATGCTGAAACCAGGCATGGTGGCACACACGTGTAATCCCAGTACTCGGGAGGCTGAGGCAGGAGGATCACAGGTTCCAGGTCAGTCTCAGCAACTTAGTGAGACCCTCAGAGACTTAATAAGACCCTGGTTCAAAATAAAAAACAAAATAGGGCTGGGGGTATGACTTGGAGGTAGAATGTCCCTAGGTACCACAAACAACAAAACCAAAACACCCGAGATGGGGTGATTTATAAAAAAATAGGGCTTTATTTGGCCCACAGTCCTGGGGGCCGGGAAGTCTAAGAGCATGGTGCCACATGTGTTCTGCATCTGCTGGGGGCCTTCTTGCTACGTCATAAGGTGACGTAGGGCATCACTGTAGAGACAGAGTAAGCATGTTTGCTCAGGTCTCTTCCTCAAGTTAAAAGACATGCCATTGTGGTGGCCCACACCCTCATGACTTCATCGACTCCTAATGACCTGCCAAAGGCCCTAACGCTAAATACCATAATATGAAAATTTGGGGATTAAGTTTCCAACACATGAACTTTTGGAGGACACATTCAAACCATAGCAGCCCCCCAAATTTCTACTGCCTGGTATCCACATCTTGAGTAATCCCCTCAAGTGTGGGTGGGGCCTGTAAATATGATGACATGCCACTGTCTTGAGTAGGTTGTATTATTCCACAGTGGTGATGAGATCATCATCATCATCATTACATTACATAGCATTCCATTATATTATCAATGGCTTCATCTTAGCCGGCTGGAGAGATTGGAAGTAAGAGAGAACTCTTGCTTAGCCTTGAAGAGCCAAATTCTCATGTTACAAAGAAGGCCACTTAGCAGGGAATGGTAGTCAGTCACTAGGATCTGAGAATGTCCCCAACTGCCAGCCAGAAGAAAGTGAAGGAACTGCAACTACAACTGCAAGGAACTGAATTTTTCCAGCTACCAGTGAACTTGGAAAAGGACTTCAAGCCTCCAGGCAACACCTTGATTTCAGCCTGGTGAGAGCCAGCAACCTATGCCCTGACTTCTAATCCATGGAAACTGTGAGATAATGTATGTGTGTTGTTTTGTGGCAATCTGTTATACAGAGGAAGAAAGATAAAGCAGTAGGTCTGGGGCGGGACCAAAGAATTGGCCCTTGTAAGGTGGTGTTGAGGCTGCGGCTCTGGGGCCAGTCTCTGAGAACCACAGAGGTTGATTTTATCAGTGATGTCACTAATGGACACTCACTGTCCACTTCTGAAATATAACAAGGGTTAACCAGTGGGGCCTTAGTAAGGTGTCTTAAGTCACAAATAAATGTGAGTCCTATGGTTTAAGCTTTTAAAAATAATTTAAATCTGGTCAACAAAAATAAACACAAAATACCATATTGGAAAAAGCTAGTAGGATGATGGTATAGGGCATAAGGACAGGAAAAACAATGTACTATAAAATGAGGTGTGAGGATGACATGCAAGATGCCTGTGTTACTGTTGGTTAACATCTTTGTGACAAGAAAGACTCCTTCCTTCCTTCCTTCCTTCCTTCCTTCCTTCCTTCCTTCCTTCCTTCTTTCCTTCCTTCCTTCTGTTACTAGGGATTGAACCCAGGGGCATTTTGCCTCTGAGCTACACCCCTAACCCTATTTTTAATTTTGAAACAGTCTTACTAAGTTGTGGAGAGTCTCGCTAAGTTGCTGAGGCTGCCGGTGAACCAGCGATCCTCCTGTCTTAGCCTCCCCAGTACTGGGATTACAGACATGCACCACCACGCCTGGCTCCTATTTTCTTCTTTGTGGACCAAACCCCATGTATACCACTTATGAATATACTTCACATTATGAATATGCCTCAATTAAAATTAAGTGAAAATTTTTAACATCACATAAGCTTCCCACTGTCTATCATGATAGAGGGTATGAAAGATGCGATATACATTCAGAACACTCTAAAATACTGGCAAATTCTCTGGTGCTGCTGAATATGTGTGTTTATCAAGAGAGCCTCATTAGTAGGCAGAACAAATGGATCCTGTACCTCTTAACTCAATGCCAACTATCTTCAACCATCTTCCTAACCTTTCTGTGACCGAATTCTCCATCTCCGTCTCTGTTTCTCTCTCCCTCTCTTCCTCTCCTTTTCTCTCTCTGTCCTCACTTGTTTTTGTTGAGTAATTTTTGAAGTGAAGAACATTCAGGTCCAATGAGGTTTTCCTAGTAGAACAAAACAGCTAGAGCCCTGCTTAATCCTGAGGCATTTTACTTCTCTCTTAGTAATCTCAGTCCCTCCGGGTATAATATAGGCTTCCTGCTGTGACTCTATTAGCAGAACCATCTGGATCGTTGTTGGGTTTTTTTTATTTAATACTCTACCTATCACCCAAATATGATGATTCTGCTCTCTCCAGGCACTTCTACATCTATATAAGATATTTCATATAGCCATGCCAAGGGGCTTCAAGGAAAAACTATCAAACTCAATTTTGAAGTTGTTTTGAATGTTGGTTGGTCTAAGGCTTGGGTCTGTTGGAATAGGAAGTATGTGTGTGTGTGTGTGTGTGTGTGTGTGTGTGTGTGTGTGTGTATGGGTGGCATTGAGGAAGTGGGAGGGGATAGTGGTAATCACTTTTGGTGGGAGAAAGGGCCTGAGCATCACTGTGGAGTTATTTACACTTCTGGGTTACTTAGTGCATCCTTTTATTCAGAACCAAAGACAGGCTACTTGGCTAGGATATTTGTTCAGCCCTCTTGTAATGGTAACTTTATTTATTTATTGGCACTGGAAATTGAACGCAGGGGCTTTGTACTTTTGAACCACACCCACAGCCCTTTTTATTTTGAAACAGGGTCTCGCTAAGTTGCTGAGGGTCTCTCTAAGTTGCTGAGGCTGGCCTTGAACCTGAAACTTTGTTCTTATAACTTTTTTTTTGAGATATAGAGATTCTTTCTGGCAGCTCAGAACCAGCCAGAAGATAAGCATCTCTGCGCCTTTCATCCCACATTGTTTCATTAAGAAATGAAGCTGGGCGTGGTGGCGCACGCTTATAATCCCAGTACTTGGGGAGGCAGAGACCGGAGGATCCGGGTTCGTGGCCAGCCTCAGCTCTCTCTCTCTCTCTCTCTCTCTCTCTCCTTAGTGAGGCCCTCCGCAACTTTGTGAGACCCGGTTTCAAAATAAAGCATAAAAAATAGGGCCGGGGGCGTAGCGCGGAGGTAGAATGCCCCTGTGTTCAATCCCCGGTACCGAAAAAAAAAAAAAAAGAAATGAGATTTTACATGCACCAGCTGTCTATTCAGAGCCACATGCCTTAATCTGTGTGTTACATTAGTAATTAAATACTTTATTTTATTTTATTGTGGTACTGAGGATTGAACCCAGGGACATTCTACCTCCGAGCTACACCCCAGCCCTATTTTTTATTCTTTATTTTGAAACAGGGTCTCACTAAGTTGTGGAGGGCCTCACTAAGTAGCTGAGGCTGGTCGCGAACCTGCAATCCTCTTATCTCAGCCTCCCAAGTACTGGGATTACAAGCGTGCGCCACCACGCCTGGCTTAATATTTGATTTTTCTGAATGAGATGGAAGGTAGGAAGAAAGAAACATTCTATATGTATCTTTTTTTCCATTTTAACTTTGTCTTTCCCTATTGTTGAAGTTTTACAAAAAAATAAAAATTTTGTGTTTGGGACAACTTCTAGGGTCTAGGGAATCATATCTAGTCATTCCTTGGTGTCTTGGTTTCAGGACCCCATAGATACCAAAATCTGCAGATGCTTAAGTCCTTTATATAAAATGACATAGCATTTGCATATAATCTGCACACATCCTTCCATATACTTTCTTTCTTTCTTTCTTTTTTTGGTGGTGCTGGGAATGGAACCCAGGTACCTTCTATCTCCAGGATACCCCCCCAGACCTATAAATGGCTACATTTTAAGCTACAAAATCTTATGATTAAATTTTTTGCCCAGCCTCAATTATTTTTCTAAGATAATTTATAAAAGTTAAATTATGCATCTTTAAAAATTTTTGATGGATTTTGGTGAATTACTTTCTAGAAAAGTTCTATCAATTTACACTTCCAATAGCAAGGTATAAAGATATCATTCCCCTAAAACTGCATGAACCCCAAAGCATACTTTTTTACATCTTTGCCAATTTTTGAAGGGATAAGTTATCTTATATTGCTTTAATCTGCACTTACTCTATTACTGAAGGTCTCCTTTCAGTTGCAATAGGCCTATTTGAAGTATCTCATTTTCTTCATTATTCGGGTGTTTCAATTTTTTTTTTTTGTGGTACCGGGGATTGAACCCAGGGGCGTTCTACCTCCGTGCTACACCCCCGGCCCTATTTTTGATACTTTATTTTGAAACCAGGTCTCACGAAGTTGCGGAGGGCCTCACTAAGTAGAGAGAGAGAAAGAGAGAGAGAGAGAGAGAGAGAGAGAGAGAGAGAGAGAGACAGGGAGAGAGAGAGAGAGAGAGTGAGCGAGCTGAGGCTGGCTGCGAACCCGGATCCTCTGGTCTCCACCTCCCAAAGTACTGGGATTATAAGCGTGCACCACCACGCCAAGCCGGGAGTTTCAAATTTGTGATGTTGTGATACTTCTGACTGATCCATGTCCCACTGTTGTCACTAAATCTTTTTTTTTCTGCAGTTCTGGGGATGGAACTCAGGGGTATTCTCCCTCCAAGCTATACCCCCAGCCCAATTTTATTTTATTTTTTGAAACAGGGTCTCACTAAGTTGCGGAGGGCCTCACTAAGTAGCTGAGGCTGGCTGTGAACCTGCGATCCTCCTGTCTCAGCCTCCCAAGTACTGGGATTACAAGCGTGTGCCACCACGCCCGGCGTCACTAAATCTTTAGTAGTGTATGTAGCAGGGCATGTTAGCCCAGCTTCCTTTGAGAAGCAGATTCTAAGGCAGAACTTGAAGCATCATGAGTGGAAACCACCTGTGTGAGAGAAAACAGGGAAGGTGCTGGATACACCGGGAGAGCCATCAGATCACCGTGTGAAGAGAAGGGAGGAAGGTTTGGTGGAAATGTCCTAGACTGTCATGCAGTCCAAGGCATGAGCAGCGTGACTATTTGGGTGCCCTGGGGCCAAAGTCATTTGTTAGAGAAGCCCTGGGTCTGCCAGGAATGGCCTGCCTTAGTCTTCTTGATTTGTGGAGTCTCTGACCCAGGGCAGCCCGTGGGAAGCACTACCTTGGCAAATACCATGGTGGAGTCAGAGCTTAGCAGCTGGGGTCCTTGTTTATGTACATGCCCTCTGTGAAGATCTGTGGGGTCCGTCTCAATTTTTGCCTAAATTTTCTTCACCCATGGGAGTTATCTTCTGGTGGAGCAGGCTTGCTAGAATATTATTTGCAGGAGCTACTAAAAGGTCTCTTGAGGAAGAACTCACCCTAAGCAGGGAGATGGCAGGTGTAGAGAGCTGGGCACAGATACACCTGTGCTGGGGGCGTGGTTCTGAGTGGGGCTTCCTACCTTGTTCTGGCTCAGGCCCAGGGAGGGGCAAGAGGAGTGGAAAGCTGCAAGTAACAACCAAAAGAGCTCATCCATCCACAATTTCAGAAAGACACAGCAGCCCCACTTTTCTTTCTTCTGTGTTCTTCCTATTTGTATCTTAAAATCCTGAGCAGCAGCTGATATGCAGGGTCTTGTGGGAATTGGTGGTGTCCAGCAGTAGCCCCAGATGGAGGAGTACCATCTGATCAGCAGAGGAGGTCTGGGAAAGAGAGGAGGGAGGTGGGAAAAACTGACTCATCATAGGAGTGTTTGGTGAGCTCTATGTGCTATTCCCTGGGAATTCTTGGAAACAACTGTGGCTGGTGGTGGGTTGAGAGTTCTGGGAGGCCAGTCGAGTAACTACTTTTATTGAGCACTAGAATCATTTTAGGGTGCTTCTCAAGGACTTTGTATCAGTTAGGCTGGGTGAAGTTATGCTGTAGTAACAAATAACCCCCAACACAGTGATGAAAACAGCAAAGGCTTATTCCTCGTTCATTTTACATCCATAGTGGGTTGGTTAGTGGCTTTGTTCTGCATCATTGCCTTCTTCATTTATGATCCTTTCTAATAGATCTGCCATTTTCTGGACCACTGCTGGTGATCTGGCAGAGGGGAATGAGAAAGGACATGACGAAGCACAGTTTGGCTGTTAAAACTTTTGTCTGGAAGTGATATGCATTACACATCATTGGCCCAAGCAAGTCACATGACTGTGTCTGGGTTCAATGGGGTGGGCAGATTAGTCCCCCTGTGGGGTAGGGAAGAGAACATTGGTGAAGAATAATAAGCTGGACTGCAGCCCCTCCTTTGGGAACCTCATCTCAGCTGTGTTCAGGCTTTAGGACGTTGATAGGGGAAGGTAAAAGAAGCAGGCCATTCTACAAATTAGTTCTGGACATTTCTGTCCTCTTCTACCACCTAAGCACAATCATACTAAGTTTATTTCCATTTTAGGGACATTGCACTAGCTGTTCTTTCTTTCTAGGTAACTTTTCTCCCAGATGTTTGCAAGACTAGTTTTCTCCTGTCACATGTATGTCATCTTTAAAGTTACCTTCTCAGAAATGTCTTTATATACTGCTTAATCTACAGTGACCCTGATCTACCCCTCTCTGGGCTTTTCTTTTTGGTTCCCCATCTTCTGTTTTCTTTGTGGCATTTATGTCTATCAGAAAACATACTCTATCTGACAATTGTGGTTTGCTGCTCATTTATTTTTTGTCTGTGCTCCTTCACTAGAATGTGAGCTTCATATTTATTACTCTGTGATTTCTTTCGCTACCCAAGTCATAGGATTTTATGACAGGGCAGAAGGGGATTGGACTAGAGTGGTGGAGGAGAAGGAATAAAAGCCAAGCCTGCATGGAATGCACAGGTGCCAAGAGTACAGGGGACACAGAATTAGGAGAAGGAACTTTATAGAGTGAGCTTTTCTGAAGGGTGATAAAATATGTGGAGATAAGAAGGGAAAAGATAACGTGTGTGTGTGTGTGTGTGTGTGTGTGTGTGTGTGTGTGTGTGTGTGTTACTGGGGATTGAACCCAGGGGCATTCTACCTCTGAGCTACACCCCCAGCCCTATTTTATTTTATTTTTTTAATTTTGAAACAGGTTCTCACTAAGTTGCAAAGGGCCTAGCTAAGTTCCTGAAGCTGGTTGTGAACCTGCAATCCTCCTGTTTCAGCCTCACGAGTACTGGGATTACAAGCATGCGCCACCATGCCCAGCTAAGATAACACTTTAAAGAAGTGCTACTGAGTATGTATCAATGTTCCTTGAGAGATTCAAGAAAAGGTTTAAGTGCTCTTTAACTATTTTGGTTGCTGTAATGTATATATTTGACCATAACACCCTATATAAAAAGTAGTCTGGATTTTACAACCCCAAATGTAGGCATCGTTAGAATGTTGTCCTCTGCTGAAATTCTGATCGTGTGCATTACTATTCATAAAGATAATCCCTAGAATAACAGAATGACTTTTGGGTCTCTATAGCTGAGGATTCTGGAACAATATCTCATTCTGTTGCCAATGAAGCTGGAACAATACTCGGCCCATGATGGGCATTGAAGAAATGTTAATTCCTGGGAAAGCCACAGTGTTCATGAGTCAGGCAGGGCAAGGATGGTGTTGGAGACGTGGGCTGATACTCCTTCACTCACTGGAGGTAAGGTCAATGAAAAATGCGGGAGCATGGGGGAGAGAGGCTGTTATTCTATTAAAGTATTACTCTTTGACTTGCTCTTTTGGGAGAGTACAGTGAGAAGAGAACATTCTAGAAAACGAGGGTCAGAAAAAGAACTGAAGTAATATCATATTACTTTTTTCCTATCTTTGTAACTTGTGAAGCCAGAGGTTAGTATTCTGGCCTATGAATTGTAAGTCTATCCAAGGCATTTCGGGAGTCAATTTCTAAGTAGAATGCCTTGAAAGGCAGGTGTGGTGGCTCATCCCTGTAATCCCAGTACTTAGGAGGCAGAGATAGGAAGATCGAAGGTTCAAGGCCAGCCTCAGCAACTTAGTGAGGCCCTGTTTCAAAATAAAAAATAAAATAAACCCCCTGGGTTTAATTGTTCAGTTTCAGTAACACACACACACACACACACACACACACACACACACACAAACACTGCCTTGCAGGTCTGTAAATGGGCTGTTTAGGAGAGATGCGACTGAACAGAGGGTGCTCAGCCTGGGAGCCTGATGGTGACTGAAGACCTGCTCTGGCAGATGGCAGGGCAAAGGGCTCAGAGTCTAACGGGAGCATCTCATTATTAGGGATCAAAATTCAAGGAGCAAAACTTGATTGGTGTCTGCATTTGGGTTCCTTGTGGGACAGTCCTAAAGAAGAGGGGCTTTGTCTAAACCACTTAAACCTTAACCCACTTTTTCAGGCAATCCGACCATGACCTTGACAGCACACACATGCCCGTGTAGACACCGTAGGCCACTTTTGAGTAAGGAAATCAGGGTTGGGGAGACAAACACTGATCAAGACCTGACTGCATATGAACACAGTATGAACAGTAAAGTAATATGTTGAAGAGTTAAAGGAAAAATTTATTTTAAATTCTTTTTGAATAATAGCACATTCTCAAGACATCCCTAGAATTAAGTGTTTTTGTCAATTATTTAGTAAGTGCCTAATTTGCTCCTGCTAGGGAAGAAAATTACATGGTTGTTCCTAAATTATTAAACAATATTTTGATGGCATTGACAGAGCACGTAGCAAAGTATTGACCAGCTACCCTGCTGCAGAAAAACTCTGGTGTGGTTCAGTTTTATCTTGCAAGGTGAAATTAAAGAGAAAAAAAAAAGCCATTAACTCCTGTGAACTACATCTGCAAACTCTGGTGGAGAGTCACATGTAAAGTTCACTGTCCTTTGTAAGACAAAGTCGAAGTAAGACAAAGTAGAAAACCCAATAAACGAATTCTAAGAAATGTTTAAATGCACTTCAAAACTGAAATCTTATTATTGTTCGAAGTTTCATTGTTCTGACTTCTATAGGGAAATTTAGGTCAGGGGTAAGAACTTTTGTTTTTGGTACCGGGGATTGAACCCAGGAACATTCTACCTCTGAGCTATGTGCCCTGCACTTTATTTTTTATTTTGAAACAGGGTTTTGCTAAGTTGCCTAGGCTGGCCTCTAACCTGTGATCCTCCTGTCTCAGTTTCCCTGGTACTGGGATTACAGGTATGTGCCACCACACCCAGCTTGATCAGTGTTTGTGTCCCCAACCCTGATTTCCTTACTCAAAAGTGGCCTATGGTGTCTACACAGGCATAATAAGTTTACTCAAGTTTTCCTTATGAGATTTTGTAATTCATTTTGTCCGTTTTTGATATTGTTAATTCATCTCTATATTCTTTTTGACACCCAGCGAATAAATGAATGACCTTTTTCTTAAGATTGTCTTCCTTCCTGCATCTTCTTTTTTTTCTTTTTTGCGGTACTGGGGATTGAACCCAGGGGCGTTTTACCTCCGCGCTACACCCCCGGCCCTATTTTTTATACTTTATTTTGAAACCGGGTCTCACGAAGTTGCAGAGAGAGAGAGAGAGAGAGAGAGAGAGAGAGAGAGATGAGGCTGGCTGCGAACCCGGATACTCCGGTCTCCACCTCCCAAAGTACTGGGATTACAAGCGTGCACCACCACGCCCGGCTACCTTCCTGCATCTTCTAAGGAAGAAGAATTTGGAGGTAAGAGAAAGATAGAAATTAGGACTAAAGATAAATCCTGAAAATAACAGTCTTTTGACTCAATGACATTGTCCGATGATTTGGTTTGGATTAATGTTTGTTCTGCTAAGTTGTTCCCCTCTGGGTCAGGGACCTGCAAGTGTTCTATGAGTGGGAAGACATCATATTTTGGGAGACTTCTTGAAGAGTGGTCCATGTCTCTTGGTATTGAGGGCCATGCGGAAGCATCATTTAGATATGGTGTATCAAAGTGAAAGAACTTTTATTAGGGAAAAAAATGACTCTTTCATAGAACACCTACAAAGTGCCCATAATGTATTAGGTTCTCATCCTTGGTTCTCACATCGGCTCTGTGGGATGATTAATAGTCCAACCCCAGTTGATGAGGAAGTTGGGACTTCAAGAGACCAGATAACTTGTTCAACTTTTCACAGAAAGGGAGGGCATTGGTAGAATTGGGAGTTGGGAGTCACAAACAGTTATCTGCCACACCAGTTACCTTTGAAGTGCCTAGTAAGGGGAGTCACTGCATCTGAGGGGCCCAACACTCGTTGGGAAGAAAGGAGTCGGCACATAGAGAAGGGTTCAAAGTGCTGGGTTCTATGAACCAGCGCTAGGCCATTCCCTCCCTCCCACCCTCCCTCCCTCAGATAAGCTATGCAAGTTTAAGTAATTTTCCAATCAGATCTTGATCTCAGTTCAGTTCAAGTCCAATCTGATGCCTCCTTAGGAACTTCTTGCTCTGGCTTAGAGCAAAGACCTTCAAAAAATACTGTCAAGGGACAGTGTATGTCAGTGTGCCTGGTAAGAGCACTTGAGATGGAAGAAAGGAAAGGACACTGAAAGCTAAGTTAACTGGCAAAGGTAGAACTGTGAGCCAAAGTAGAAGGGGGAGGGATAGGGCAGGGATGGAAAAGCCTAGAATTTGGCTCCGACACTGGTGGCATGACTGTGATTTCCACAGCTTAGGAAGCATTTCAGAAGGAGGACGTGTGTGTGTGTGTGTGTGTGTGCGTGTGTGTGTGTGTGTTTGTGAGATAGGAGTGACTGGTACATCTGGAGTCAGCTCTATGGCAGCCCTTCTTCACAGTCCTCTGGTGACCTCTATGACCCTTGGCCTTCTGAGCGTGACCATGAAACCAGAGGATGAAGCAAAGGTAGGCAGATGAATGGATTCTCTTCATGGAGATCTGGGTTGCCTGCTCTTCAGTCTGTGCTAACCTCTAGGTGTTACATCTTTGCAACCCTCCCTCACAAAACAATGCCAAAGATGGAACATTCCAGCCGGGCAAGGTGGTGCACGCCTGTGATCCCAGTACTTGGGAGGCTGAGGCAGCAAGATTCCCAGATTCAAGTCCAGCACATGGTAACTTAGCGAGGCCCTGTTTCAAAATAAAAAATAAAATAGGGCTGCTGGTGTAGCTCAGAGGTAGAATGCCCTGGCTTCAATCCCTAGTACCACATACACAAAAAAGATGGGACATTCGAGACCTGCTCAGTGGTAATGATTGCCTTGCTAAGGTTTATTGCCTTCCTTTGGATCCAGCTAATCAGGCAGAAGCTCATTTAAATGACTGATGTAAGTGACTCAAGTAAGTTGGTGACTTTTTTGGGGGATGCATGGATATTGCTTAGGAGTGGCCAAAGGCCTCTCCAGGAACCATCTTTACATCTTGCTAGCCTTAAAAATCCCACATCCTCCCTAGATTGATTGAACTCTCGCCCTTCAGGGTGTTTAAGGAAACTCTTTTGAGTTGGTGGCAGATGCATCTTGAATATCTTCTTTCTCTTCCAACATGGTTTCAAGGCTGGTTTGCTTCGGATTATCCGAGTCTAAAGAAAGGCTGTGCACAGGCACTGTTATTTAAGCTCTGTCAGCGAACATTATTAGAAATAGAAAATTCTGGCATCGAATTGACTTGGAGCTAAAAAGGTCAAAGGGGACCTAATCATTGTTTTGGGTAATTACTTACCCTTCAAGAGCTATTACATTTGGAGAACCCTCAGGACTTTTCTCAAATATCTCTTCCTCAATATATAAATAAAATATTGCAGCCTCAATGGATATATGTGTATAAAAATGCCTCTTCTTTTACAGTCTGCAGAAGGGAATGCCAGGACTTCTGAGAACATGATCTTTCCCATTATCTGTGGTTTGGAAAAGCCCTGTTCTTCAGAGAAAACTTTATAATTGTGGAGCTAGTGGAAGAATTGGCCACAGGACCCAAGTTTCTGGATTCCTTATTCTGTGTTCTGGTTCCTATTTTACTGTGGCAAGCCTGGATACAGGAGGGTGATATTCTAAAACAGAAAGAAAGTGGTTTTCAGCAACCAAGTCCTAATTTTTAAAATCTGTGCATGAAAGCTGAAATATTTTGGTGTAATTATAACACCAATGTCTTCAATCTTCATGTACTTGGAGAAAGCTGTCAGGGCTTGTGGTTTTAATTGCAGTTGAAACATTCTTTCATGTTTAGAGGGGGCTGGACATTGTCAGTACTCTTCCCATTTGTTCAGAAATCTTCTTTTTAATTTATGATAGTTCTACCATATCCACAACCATGCCAAAGAGTAAGTGCGGTCATTATCTGTTACTACAACATATTGGTATTGAATGTAGCTCTCATACATTACTCTTTTCATGTGCAAACAAAAGTGAGGAAACCTCATATAACTGTCTAGTCAATTAACTGACTTAGTTTCACAATAATCCACTCTTATTTTTGTGGTGCTGGGGATTGAACCCAGGAGTGTTCTACCTCTGAGTTATACCCCCAGCCCTATTTCATTTTTGATTTGGAAACAGGGTCTCGCTAAATTGCTAAGAGCCTCAGTTGCTGATCGCAGGTCTGGAACCTGCAATCCTCCTGTCTCAGCCTCCCAAGTATTGGGATTAAAGGAGTGTGCCACCATGCCCAGCTTAATCCATACTTCTTTAAGGAGTGAAGATTCATATAATAAGATTCTGGTATAATTGTACTCTGGGGTGATGAATTCAGGTGTGTAAAGGGCTCAAGGAATTAGATGCCTTTGGTTGGACCGCAGGTTGGTGTGCCATCCCTTGGGTGCTGGTATCTGCTTCCTTCTCTGAGGTCCTTCCCCCCACCCCCGAAAATGGAATACTGTCAACATGAGCCATAGTTTGGAGGGCGAGCTGTTAAGCTGGGATAACAAGGCGATCCCTTGAGTCTGAAGCACCAGTGCCTACACAGCAATTTTGGAGCTTTTCTTTTTTTAAATGCAGGTTTCAAGACGATCCCCTGCCATCTCCATTTATTCCCGAGTACGAAGATTCTAGTGATGTCTCCATGGGTGATGAGGTTCAGCCCTGAGGTCCCCTCCTACTGGACGGTTTCCGCAGCCTGGTTTTGAGCCATGTGATTTCAGTCTTTGTCTTTGGTACTTGCAGGGGAAAGGAGCTCCAAGAAGGAGATAAGCTTCACCTTGGCAATTTCTCTCCCAGTGCAAGGAATGGAAACATGTCATGACCCCCCTTTGGTTCCACGCGTTCAGCGCGTTTGACATTGTTAGCAGCCTTGGTGCGGGCCCAGAGTACATCAGCAAGTAGATTAAAATGCCCTTTCGCAAGGGACAAGGGGCCTGTGTCTTGATGGGCAGAGGCAGGGCAGGGGCAGGAAGCTTTGGTGGGGAGGCTGCAGGACCTTCAGGGGTGTCTGTGCATCGATGAGTTATCAATGCTTCAAGTGGCTTTTGCCTTCTTTTAATTCTCTCTTCCAGTTTCAAAAAGCTTTTTTTTTTTCCCAAAGAGAATGGAAAGGTTAGTGTTGAAAAACAAATCCTTTTCCTTGTGTTGGTTTTTGTGATGATGAGCTTATTACAGAGACTGGAGGAGGAAGAGAGAGAGGTGGGTGTCTCTTAAGGAAGAGGATGGATGGGTAGAAAGTAGAGAACAGAGGGATGCCTGATTCTTGGCACTGGAACTCCTAGGTTGACAAGAATTTCTGCACCTAGGTAAAATAGTGGGACCAAGCGCCTTCAAGGGATCATGCAGGCTTGGACTATGAGGCCATCATGGTGACCAGTATGGACAGAACAAAGCGGTGTCCCTGAATATTTGCTCTGTCAAAGCTCCTGAAGCCTTTCATCATGGTGGAGAAACATTCCTAATGATGAGTGATAGCCCAGAATCAGGTTTAATTTGATTTGAAGAGACAAAGTCAATGACTTTTTACATATATTGTGGAATTAAATTCATCCCTACTGCTGGTCTAACCATACAAATCAGAAAAGACCCTAAGACCCATGATACTAGTATAACTGAAGAGCTCGTATCTGCCTCTTGCCAAAGTTTTCAGTTGAAGAAACCTAACAAAGAGGAGTGGGAAGAGTGTTACTTTATATATGACAAAGAAATTACATTGTCATTAATATTGCAGGTCACTGCTTTGAGGGGGAAAATCCTTGTTTTATTTTAAGATTTTTATTGGGTTTATTGTAAGGCTTAGTAAACTCAGGAGAGTCGGGCCTTCCGGACAACTGCATTTGCCTTGACGAAACACATTTGCAATAGCTCTCCCACAATGGCCTAGAGACTACTCCCAATCCACACTGGACTTTAAAAAAAATATTTTTTTTATCCTGTTTTGAAAATGGACCAGGTTTGGGGCACTAATTCACATAGCTACCACACCCACTCTTTCTGCCCAGAGAGTGAGGAGAATGAATGGGTCAATCAGCTGACATATTTCCATCCAATTTCAAGGATAGAATGTGTTCATTTTCTGACTAATGGCATGTCATTTTGCAGAAGGCTTTGGTCGAGAATTAATCCTGGAATCAAAACAGATTTTCCGGGGAGCAATCTTCCATCAAGTATTGATTTTTTTACACTCATGGAGTCTGTACTCCCTAATTTAACCTGACAATGATTCTGCACAATGGCCTGGGAGCACCTTGGCAGCTCACTGAAGGAACTTTTACTGTCTTTTCTTTCTGAAAAGTAGAAGGGAAAAAAACCATACCAGCTAGCCAGCTCAGCCGCTGGGGGACACTTAGGATGTGATACTTTACTTCTGGTGATTTGGAGTGGGCAGAAAGCTGCCTTCTAACTTTTAAAGCAGTGCCGGAGGAAAAGCTTTGCCTTGCAGAGACCCCGTTCAAAGGAACATATTTTTTAAAACTGTCAATATTACACCAATCTGTAATATATCGTTCAGTCCTGGCCAGTGTTTTCAAATGATGCCATCTTGCTATGTCTACCAAACAGGAGGAAATGGGAAGCACTTTCTGAAGAGAGGCTTTCCTCTGAATTTCAGTAAACTTTGTTGCTCTTTTTTTCTGTTTTCTCAAAGACACTTTTGGATTCCTAAATTCCTTGGTCCCTATCTGATGTCTGTGAACTCAGCGAATATTCTTGAGCTGTGCTAGGCTTTAAAGGGGACCTTTGTGAGCTGAATAAGACATAGCCCCCTGCTTCAAGGAGCTTAGGGTTAGGAAAGCATGGATGAAACAAACACATTCTGGATAAAGAAAATATGGTATACACATAGAATTAATATTCAGTGATAAAAAAGAATAAAATGCTGCCATTTGCTGCAGAAGTGTGGATGGAACTGGAGGATATTATGTTAAGTGAAATAAGCCAGGCACAGAAAGATAAATACTGCATGTTCTCACTTATATGTGGAAAGTAAAAAAGGTGGTTTTATAGGAATAGATAGTGGAATAGTGGCCACAAGAGGTTAGGAAGGGTAAGGGAAAAAGTATAGAGGGAGGTCAGAGAGCAACTATCAAAATACAGTTACATAGGAGGTATAAGTTGTAATGTTCCTCAGCACAGTAGGGTGACTATAGTTCACTACAATTTATTATCTATTTTATAAAAACTACAAGAGAGGAGTTTGAAGGCTCTCAATCCAGAGAAATAATAAATGTTTAAGGAAAGGGAAAAGCTAATCACCCCATTTGATCATCGCACGTTGTGTGCATGAATCAAATTACCACACATACTCCATAAATATGTACAATTATTTTATGTCAATAAAAATAACAAATAGATTGCATCTGTGACACAGTATACAGCCTATGGAAGACATGGGCAGGGGTCAGTGGGGTGGTGAGAATTTGGAGTAAAGATGAGACCTCATCTATTGGGGAAGATTGTACAGAACTTTGAGGAGAAAAAGACATTTGAGTTAGATCTCAAAGGATGGTATGTAAGAATCTATTACTAAGTGCTTACTGAATTTTCCTATGCTGCCCTACTCTTACCAGCTTCCCTTGCAAGTGGGTTAGGATCATGTGACCAGTTCTGGCCAATGAACTGTGAGTGGAAGAGACAGGGGTAACTTGTAGGTGGAGGCAGTTGTTCCTCTTCCATCTGCTCTCTTCCCCTGCCGCAGCGACTGGAGAGAGGACAACATTTCTGTCCAAAGTCCAAATTGGACTGTGTGAGCCAAACATAAATGTGTCCCTCACATAACTTCTATGAAATCTGTGTTTATTTTATATTATCGCATAGATTAGAGAAATGCATGCAGACGGGTAGGATTAATTAATAAAGAATGACACCAAAATCCAATGAGATGTAATTAAGAAGGTTCATCCATACATGAATTTTGATGAGCCCAGAAGCACTGGACTTGTAAAAAGTAAGTGCTTTATAGAAACCAGTTGCAGGTTTTAAGTGAATTTGAATGATCGCACATTTTTTGGAGGAGGGCATTTACTACAGATGGAGAATAGAATCAATAAACTGGTTGAATAATGCATTGAGCAGCCTAACTGTGTCTCTGGGGCATGGGTACCCTGACAGATTAGGGTGGTTTTGAAGTTGTATCCTTTGGGTTCAGTGTCTTCAACCTAAATAAGAATAAAATTATTATCAGTGCATTAACAAGAGAAGTAGAATTCTAGCCCTTGGGGAATTTATGGTGGGGTTAGGAAGAGATTCTGAGCACTGTATGGAGTGCGGAAAGAAGGCAAGAGAGCAGGGACTTGCGTGGGGGGTAGCAGGTGGGAGAAAGCTTTCTGAAATCCAAGAGCTGAGTTCAAGAGGAAGTGAGAGTTCTAGGTTGGTGAGGAGGAGATGGACAGATTGTCCCACTGCAGTGAATGAAGGACCTAATGGCCTGAGTTCCTGATGGGCAGAACCCATGGAGAGTTTGTGTGAAAGCAAGCCCGGGTGTCCTAATCCAAAGGGAAGAAGTGGGTCTAAGTGGGAGAAGAGTGGGAAACTCTCCCACCATTTTCCCAGTATTAGTTGTTTCTCACTGCTGAAGATCTTATGAAATGCGACATGTGATTGACTCTGACTTTGAGGAGTGGGCATCCTGCCCACTAGATTTCAGCCTTTTTTCTTTCTCTCCCATTGGTCATGCATCCAGTTGTTATTGGGTGTGATAGTCACAAAATGATTCTATTAGGCCAACTGCACATATTAATCAAACCAAAAAGACAGCCTTACCAACCCAGTTTGTTGCTGCCTTGTGCTGAAACTCTCATTAGCATTAGTTTCTTCATATGTAAAGTGAGAATTAAATGAGATAATTTATGTAACAGTTATGATGGTATCAGCTTTTGGTAGATGTGTAATCACTGAAAACATTGTTACTAATCTATTATTTTTATCATTAAATCAGAACACATTTGTATTCATAGAGAAAGCTCTCTTGGTTGATGATAAAACTGAAAATTGACTTTGTTTTAAACTATTTCAGGTCATGTTTATTTGTCCTGTTAGAAATCCAAAGTTTCAAACCATTGAGGACAAGGCCATGGCTAACATTATGGTTTCTAACAATTCAGTTTTTTTTTTGTTTTTTTCCCCACTCTCCTACCATCAATAAGCTGCTTCCATGTGTTCCACAATGGAGCAATAAATATACTAATTCATATAGGAAAAATACATCAATTACTACTTTGGATCTTCTCAGGGATCTCCATCTTCCTATCTTAGAGCGTTCAGGGTGAGAGACTGTCCAGCTCTTTCCTCTGTGGAGGGAAGCTGCAATTATTATGCCTGATTCTCTTGTATTTTTAAAATTTCAGTTTAATAGCAACATGTTCAATTAAGAAAAGTAGATCAAATGTCATTTGAACAAGTGAAAAGTATAGAATGAGTTTTGAGGAGGTTAAACTGTAAGTTGTAACAAATGGTCATATAAAATCCCTTGTGTTTGAAACTGTTTGAAATAGCACATTTTTAACAGCTTTACACAGATGATATTTTAGGGAGAACTCTTGTTTTTTCTTTCCTACAAATTAAAGAAAACTTCTGTTCAGTTGAAAGAGTGCCACCTTTTTTCTTCCTTTTTTTCCCATCAAAGTGCATCTGTGCATTAGTGAAGAATGTTAATGATCTTCACTGCGCACGACTACAAAGTGCTCTATTACACGCAAGTGCGATGGAGGTAAATAGCACTTTTTATAAATTTTGAACTTTCTCCCTTTTAAAAACATACCAATGATTCGAAAGCATGGAAAGATATTTAGACTTCAGTGAAACCACTTTCTGAATCTCCAAAGACAGTAACATTTATTTGTGGTGTGAGCCGCATTTTTGGAACCAGCCTTCAAAAACAGAGCAGTTAATTATTCCTCTGAACCTACAGGGTGGGAGAAGTTTGCAGAAAAGTAAACACTGCTTATTATTATTTTCTTTCTTTGCCCCTGGCTTCCAGGTATGTGTGATTGTCAGAGACCAAATGTGTCATGTTGTCTTTATTGCCCATACTGTCCCTCCACTTTGGAAAATTCTGGAAGCCTCTGAAAGCTCAAAACTTGGAGAAGTTTTGCCTTGGGTTTCAAGTAGAGGGGAGACTGTGCACTGATGATTCTGGGACTGGAGGTCCGTGTTGTTTGATGTACAACTTTTAGTGGGAAGATTACAGTCCTGGACTCTTTCTGTTTTGGAAACCAGGCCTTGCTATGTTGCTAAGCCTGGCCTCAAATGATTCTCCTGCCCCAGTCTCCTAAGTAGCTGGGATTATAGGCATGCACCATGACACCTGGCTAGGATCCAGACTTAATCAGACAGGTTTGGGTTTAATTTCTACCTCTGAGATTTCTTGGGTACATTACTTAAGCTTTCTTAGCTTTATTTTTTAAAATTTTAATGATGGAGGTAATAAGACTTCCTTCATGGGGTTGTTCTGAAAATTAAACAACACAAATGCATGCTGATATGCACATAACACACATTTTTTTTTGATAAAGCACTTAGTTTAGTTCCTGGCAGGAAGAGTTTAAGAAATGGCAGTTATTCTTATTAAAGCTTAATCGCTTTGCCCAAACTTCTGTGGTAGCCCAGAGAAAGAAGTATATTATATAGCTGGCCCTTCATATCTGCAGATTCTGCATTTGTTGATTCAACCAACCGTGGATCAAAAATATTTGAAAAAAATTGCACCTGTACTGAACATGTATTGAGTTTTTTCCTTGTCTTTATTCCCTAAATAATGTAGTATAACAATTGTTTACATAACATTTACATTGTGTTAATTATTATAAGTAATCAAGAGAGGATTTAAAGTATACAAGATGGGTTCTATCTCCAGTGCCAAAAAAAAACACCCACAAAATTAAGCTTAAAGTATACAGGGGAATGTGTATAGGTTCTATGTAAGTATCACACCATTTTATATAAGGGACTTGAGCATCTGTGGATTTTGGTATCTGCAGGGTGTCCTGGAATCAATTCCCTCATGGATACCAAAGAATGACTACTCAGATAAAATACAAAAATCCAAACAACAATGACAACAAAAAATGTGGTTTCCTACAATCTAGTCCTCTGTTACAGTAAAATGGAGAAAACTAACACTTAGGTTCCTCTTGGTCAGGTCCCTTTCGTGGGTCTGAAAGTGGGCTGGTTTAGCTTTCCTATCTGGACATTTAAAACAAAGACCTGATTCTAGAATGGAGACTTCTTCATTTTGTTTCTTTCTGAATGTCTGCATCAAGTACTCCTCATTGGTTCTTGGTAGAATCTAATTGGATTTAGATTTCTGAATTAAAAAAAATGTAGAAAAAAATGACATTGTGGATGAAAGCCTAGTATCAACTGGATTGTGTGTTTCAATGAGTTTTTTCCTGTTGCCAGAGGAAAGAGTGTTCCAGTTAGAGTTAGAACACTGGGGAGAAAAAAAATCTAAAACACATTAACACACTGATGTGCATAGTTTAAGAAGGGAAGAAAGAAAGAATGAATGCTTTGTATTTTATTCTGATTTTGCTATTTTTTTGACTTTGAAATCCATGGTTTAAAATACATTTATTTTTTTGTAGATTCGGGGTCTGTTTTATTCACTGTTCTCTAAAAGTATCACTGATGCTCTCTAAGTGGTAGGCAATGTCATTTAAAATGAGATTTAAAATTATATATTAAATATGTAGCCACACAATAGCAAGGAACATTTAAAAATATTTTACAGAGGTCTGTTACCAGAATAAGGAGAAATGTGAACCCAGAAAACACAACTGAAGAAAAAAGACACGGCTAACAGATGTGGTTTTAAGTCTATCAATACATACAAAGCCCTATAGCAATTATACAATAAAACATTTGAAACTGGCATGCCCCTAAGATGTTTGCATTTTAATTGGGGAATTTTGGATCTTGTCTCATCAGATAAAATTTTCCTAACAAAATTTGGTTGACTCGGGCAAAATGTCTGATGTGCAATGGGAAAACAAGAATCTCAAATGTTGGAAAGAAATCATCTTTGTGGATTTAATTGTCATTGACAGAAAAAGGCCATTGGGCTGGAAAGATAATCATTGTTCAGTCAAAAAGCATTATATAGTTTGAAATTAAGGAAAAAATTCTATTAAGTTAAAACAGCTGGAAAATGAAATCTAATAAAGAAAATATTTAATTTAAATGATTATTTTATTTTATTATTTTTTGTCAGTGAACTTTTTCACTGCACATTACTAAATATCATATGTCTAAGCCAGGTAGAAATTGATATTTATTGATAAATGTCAATCTTGAGAGAAAAAATAATGAACCTACTGCTTTTAAGTTTATTGTCTTTCCTTACCAATCCATGTTTTTTTGCCATGACTTAAGAAGAATCCTAGCTCATCTTATGGACAGACGACAGATGCAGGAAAGTGATTCCCTTGGAAGACATTCTATCAAACAGTGCGCTTATAAGGGAATTCAGACAAGATTATACCAGGGGACATTCCCTCTCTTCCTGAGCTGAACTCAGCTCAGAGAAGTTGTCAACCTCTCCCCTTACGCCGAAGCTGCTGCTGTGGCTGGGTTTTGTTTGTGGAGCCTACTGCTTGTTCTGTCTTCCTCTTCTCACCTCACCAGCTTTGTAGTGTTCTTTCAAAGCCCAGCCCATTGCCTATTGGCAGACCACTCCATTCTGATCCTTCACCCTCCCGCTGGAGGACCATAGCAGGTGAGGCTTTTCTAGGTGGGCCATTAACTAAAAAGTATTATGAACTATTGATGTAGACATAGTCCAGATTTGAGTCTGAGGCTCTGTGCTGAAGACAGGCTGCATCTCTCATATTTGTATTCCTGGATCTAAATGAAGTTCCTAGGCCACTATTATTTTAGCAATTGTCTTAGTCCATTTGGACTCCTATAACAAAATACTTGAGACTAGATAATTTATGGAGAACAGAAATTTATTCCTCAGAATTCTGGAGACTGGAAAGTCCAAGTTCAAGGCACTTGTAGACTTTGGAGTCTAAGAAGGGTGGCTCTCTGCTTCCAAGATGGTGCCTTGTCGCTGCGTGCTGTTGTAGTGGAAGGCAAAGGAGCAGACTGGGTAAACACTTCCTCAAAACTGTTTCATATGGCTACTAGTCCTGTTCTTGAGGGCTTTCCTGTCATTCCTGTGACACTACTGCCAGTCAAGAATTTAGCCTGAGGTATTTGAAGATGAGGAAAGAAATTGTGGAGGACTGTAAATCATGGGCTTTGTTTTCTCTGTGTAATAGAAGGCAAATTCAGTATCCAGAGGCAAGGTCAAGATGAAGATGTGAGGCAGCTAGATAGAAATGAGCAGGTCAAGCAAGACTGGGATGGAACTGAAAGGAAATTAAGCAAGCCCTCATGAAATAGGGGACTCCCTGCCCAGCTGCAGTTAGAGAGCCACAGCAATATTAGGAGGCTAAATATACTTGCCCAAAGATAGCCTGTGGCAGTTATGGTATCATTTACATTGCCACTTTAGACATGCCCCACCCACCCCATTTCACTTAGGCACAATGGGTAAGTTTCCAATATGGTGAAAACAGTAGGCAGAGGCACTAAGCTGTGATGTGAAAAGTGGTAGTGACCTCCCCAAATGTATAACTGTGAGGGGGAAGGTTTTCCAACTGAGTAAATCCTGCTGCGTGGAAGACTCTTGGCTGTTTTCCATTCTGGGAAGTGGCCCATTCCAGATCCTTTCCATGGAACATATCCCTGTAATTCCATGCTGTTTTTCCACTCCAGGAAAGTGGTCAGCTCCTTCCAGGAATATAACCTCTTTATCACAGCTCTCTCTTAAACTGTACCCACACTTCATTAAATAAACCCCTTATGTTCCCCTATTTATGCGTTCTGTTTGAACTCTTTCTCTCATGAAGTAAGGGCTGAGGAAGAAGGATCACCGCCTGATAGCATTTGTTTCTAGGAGAGATTATCCCCCTACAACAAAGTAGAAAAGTATCTCCTAGGTCACTCTAGCTCCGCACTCCTTTCCCACTGGGTACATCAACTCCTCAAAAAGCCCCATAATTTTTTTTCTAATTGTCTCTTTTCTCAGATTTTAATTTTAAAATGAAAATAAGTGAGAGTTGGTAAAAAATAAAGTGCTTGACTTTCTTGTATGTAATGAAGATTGCAACTGTACAACCAAGGAGTAGTTCCAAAATTATCCCGAGTGGTGGGAAATGTCATTCCACTAAATGTTGAACTGCTCAAAGTCACTAGTCAAACACAAACACACTCTGATGTTTAAATTCTGCTGTGTTGTTTTTATAAAATCCCATTTTTTCAGAGTTGTATTTCCTATCCCATAAGTCATTTATTTCTTTAGGTCTTGCCTAAAGTTCCATAAGTATTTGTGGAGTTGCCAGTGTCCTTCACATGATGAGGGCCATGCCCACTTCCTACCCCCACTCCACACCCCTCTGGTGTCAACATCTCCATAATGCTTGCGGGGCATGATAGCCCTTGCTGTGGCTGCAATAGGTGGCTGCTGCTGTGTGACCAGGCCTTTCCTTTGACCCTATGCAGCTCCTCTGGGCTATAATCCTCCCCACTGTTCCTTCTGACCTGGTGGTTCCCTGCTGCTGGCCCCTCTGAGTGCTCTCTGTTAGCAAGCTACAAAGCTGTGTTACCTAGACCCTGATGAACTTTGATATGAAGAGAAACAGCTCCATCAGTTTTTACTCCCAGCTTCTTTCTCCCTTGTGTACAGATAAGCACACAAGGGCTGGCTTAGGAATGCACTTGAATAATATCTCCTGAAGCCCTGTGAATGCTCCAATGACTAAGGCTCTATTACTAGCTCAATACCACTGTGCCTTACAAGAAGTCTGTTTTGAAGGGATCTGGAGATTATTGCATAATTCTCCCTACTGTGTAGTCTATACCCACCTACAGATGCAAGCTATGTCCCTATGTAAGCAGATGTCAAAGGACTCTCTCTTAATAGTTCTCTAGGCACAGACATACTGGAACATGGCAGCAAGCTAAACTTAAGTTAAACTCCATGCTAGGGATGTGTTTAGAACAACTTCCTGGGGAGTAGAAAATGTACCAGACTAGAGAAAGTTACAAAATTGCTGAACTCCACTCATTGCTCCACAGAGACTGGAGTCCTTTAATTGAAATGGTACTGTCCGGCATCCATACACAATTTGTCCAGCAGCGCCGGGCAGCCCAGGAAGAAAAGGCAGGTTTGAATGGAATCAGGGCTGAGGATGAGCAGGGCTGGTAGGGCATAGTAATAGAGAGCGTGAGGGGATTGAGAAAGTTTGTAAAATTGTTGTTGGAATGATCGATTTTGGAGCTCAGCTGGGTGGAGCAGAGAAAGAAGGGGAATCTGAGAAGTTGAGAGAGTCATTTGTTTAGTAAGTATTTATTGATCAGTGACAATGTGCTGGGCAGGCATAGGCATACATTCTTGGAAAACTGCCTTTGAGAAACTTACAGGCTAGTTGGAAAGGTAGATAAATACATAGTATAGAGTGTTAGCTTTTATGAAAATCCAGGGACCTGGAGAGGGACAGAGGCGTTGTGTTTAACTTTGTCCTGGAAGACTAGTTGGAGGAAATTATACCTACATGGGGACCTGGGGGCAAGAAGGAGTTAGCCAAGAGATGAGAGAAGAAAGTATGCTCCCAGACAGAAGGACCAGCTCGGGTAAAACCTTGGAGTGGAAGAAGATGGCAAGGTCGGCGCAGGGTGGCAGAATGTAGCAGAGTGTGGAAGAGCAGGGAGGGATGAGGCTGGCCAGCTAGGTGGGGGCCATGTCAGAAAGGACCAGGGTTTTGTAGGGAACTTTCAAAGCCATCTACCAAGCCCAATCCCCGAGCACCACTAAACTGCCTCACCATCAAGGGTAGAGCCCACAGTGCAAGTCTGTGTCATGTTGATTATCCCCCACTGGTCATAGCCAATTAGACCTAAGGATCATGGCCCAGCATATTTGCAGAGAAGCAGAGACACCTGGTTTACAGAGAGATTGAACTGAATCAGAATGTGCAGCAAGAAGTCTGAGAGGGAGAAATATTTATTGAGATCCTAACTCCCTTTAGCTACTGGGCTCTGAGACATTCTCCTGTGTAATTGTAGTAATTCCCCCCTTTTGAGTTCAATATAGCTCAAGTGGGTTCTGTTTCTTTCAACCAAAGGAGTTTTGACTAGGCTTATCAGAGGGAATTTTAAATTGGAGAAGGCTGTTTCGGTCAGCATTCTTACCACTGTGACCCAAAATACCTAACAACCACAACTTAGAGGAAGGAAGATTTATTTGCTCATGGTTCTGGAGATTTTAATCTGCTAGACTAGTTTCCAAGCAGGAAGTGGGGCTGCAGTTCCTCAAGGCATAATGGTGGGGAGCAGAGAGGTTAAGAAGAGAGCTGGTTAGCAGCTCATGGCAGCAGGGGAGAGAGAAGAGCAGGAAGCTGCAGCAGTCAGCTCAGGAAAGCACTGTCCCTGGCCATACCCTCAGGGACTATTCCCTCAGCAACCAAGCCCCGCATCCAACAGTCTGCCTCTAGTCCCTGAGGTCAGGGGACATTTTAAATCCAAAATATAACAGAGACCTAGGACAGAACACCATGGAGCAGCACTGTGAATATAGTGGTTTTTATGTCTTGCTGTGAATCCAGACTTTTCTACTCTGGTATGTGGTTCCTTGGTTGTACAAGTTTTTTTTTTTTTTTTTGTGGTACGGGAGGTGGAACCCAGGGGCCTTCTACCTCTGGGCTATACCCTCAGACCTATTTTATTTTTTATTTGGAAACAGGGTCTTGCTAAGTTGCTGAGAGCCTCACTAAATTGCTGAGGCTCACTTCGAACCTGCAATCCTCCTGTCTCAGCCTTCCAAGTACTGGGATTACAGGTGTGTGCCACCATGCCCTGCTGTGCAAGTGTTTTCAAAGCTTACTAGACTTTTTGTTTAGTTCTGAGATCACTAAACTATCATCTGTGGAACAAATCTAGGCCACTATTTGTTTTTGTAAACAAAATTTTATTGCAACAGAGGGACAAAGAGGCTATGCAAAGAGGCTATGCTTTCTTTGTAGGGAACTTTGAAGGTTCCCTACAGCAGCATTGAGTGACTGTGACAGAGACTGTACAACCTGTGGAACCTAAAATATTTACTATATGTTCCTTTATAGAAACAGTTTGCTGAACTTTCATTTAGTTGATCCCTCTTAGTTCCATGTTGCCACATTGATGACGCTTTCCTAGATGCATTTCCTAGATTTTCTATGATTCTTTGCATTTCTATCTCCCTGCCAGCTCTTTCTTTCTCTCACCTTAATTGTCTAGGACCTTGAACTTGTCATGTTTATATGGAAAACTTTTAGTCTCTGTTGACTGAGACATTTCTTACAATACAAAGGATTTTCTGGG
Organism: Glis glis; assembly: GCA_004027185.1. Lineage (NCBI taxonomy): Eukaryota > Metazoa > Chordata > Mammalia > Rodentia > Gliridae > Glis > Glis glis. The sequence continues at coordinate 7,184 of PVJS01011628.1, read as the reverse complement.
CATCACACTCTTAGTTGAACCTTTACTCCAAGGTAACTTAATCCATTCAAAGACTTTTGACAATGGGTTGGCAGAAGTGGTCTTGAATTGATCCTTATCTCAAGGCTGTCATTGCTCAGAGGACTTCTTAGTATTATCCTTTACCAGCTGGGATTGAAAGACTTCTCTCTTTCAGCTTGCAAGTCCCTGAATTTCTGGAATCTTTACCTTTTCTTTCTTCCTCAGGTTAGTTAGCTTTCTGTCACTATGACAAAATATCTAAGGTAAGAAATTTATAGGGAGAAAAGGTTTATTTTGACTCATAGTTTCAGTCTGTGGTTGCTTAGCTTTTGGGCCTGTCGTGAGGTAAAACATTATGATGTGAGCCGGGTGTGGGGGTGCATGCTTGTAATCCTAGTACTTGAGAGGCTGAGACAGGAGGATGCAGGTTCACAGCCTGCCTCAGCTACTTAGTGAGGCCCTTCGCAACTTAGTGAGACCCTGTTTCAAAATAAAGAACAAAATATAGGGCTGGGGGTATAGCTTGGAGGTAGAATCCCCAGTACTGCAACCCCCTCCCCTCCCAAAATTCCCCAAACCCCATCATGATGTGGATCACATAGTAGAGCAAAGCTCCTGGCTACCAGGGAGGAAAAGAGAGGGAGTGAGCAAATTACAGGGCACCATAATCCTTTCAAAGGCACACCCCCAATGACCTGACTTCCTTCCGCTAGACCCCACCTCTTGAAGGTTCCAACTCCCAACAGCACCTTCAACTGGGGAAGCCTTCAACATAAGGGTCTTTGGGGAATATTTAAGATCCAAACCATAACTTATGAGCTTATCCTTTCTCATGATACCTTGTCAACAGCAGCCAACAACAGCTGACACATACGGCTAGATTGCCATTAGGGTTGAAAGTTCATTAAGTACAATATTTATTTTTTGAGTAACAGAAAGTGACAATTTTATACATTTCACCACTCCATGCTGTGTATTATCATCTTTCTGGCCTCCAATAACCAAGCCCTCAATATCAACTAACTGCCTACTAAGCCTATGCTACATATTTTAGGTATTTGGTATAGTAGTACCTTACAGCTAGGTAACCACTGAAGCTATCCATCAAAAACCACCCGAAACACATGTATAGTCAAACAAAATTAGATGTATTAACTTGCTGCAATAAGGGAAATTGTCTGTGAGGGGAGCCATGGGATGTATATCTTAGTAAGAGGCGTCAGGAGGGACTTGTTTTAGCATGTGGGCTCGTGCTGGGTGACATTGGGGAAGGCTTAAGGAAGTGAGGGTTTGTTTGAGGTGTTTTCAGGCTATTAGATGATTGGGAATCTCATTTTTTTTTATAGGAGACAGGAAGAACAAAGCGGGGCTAGGACTGTGACTGGTTAGGAAGCAGTGGTCTCTAATGTGGGGTAGTCCTGAGTCTTGTCCAGTAGTGTCACCAGAAAGGAAGATGGGATCCAAATGAAAAGAACTAGTGGTGACTGAGGAAAGCATCAAAAACACCCTCCTGGAATAGAGATGTATTATATGAGTCAGGAGAATTGCGGAGAGAGGGAGAGGATTTCCCACATGAGGGTGGGCTGTGTGCACATTGGCTCCAACCATATCAGGCCCAAAGTCAGTCACATGAGAACTCTCCTGTCTCTCATTTCTTTTCCCTTCTCCTGCCCTACCCAAGACAGGGGCCAGTGCAGCAACAAGCAGGCGGGGGAGAAGAGAGCACGAGGCCTGCCTTCCCTCCTGACTGAAGACCCCAGTCTCAGGAAGTCCTGAGCTGGGAGAGGGGAAGAGATGTAATGCTGTTAGTTCCTGAACTGAGACTGTGATAAAAAAATGTCTATTGCACTATTGTTCAGGGGGAGCAGAAATTCAGGGGGTCTCTGGGGTACAGAGGGAGACAATGTTCACAGGAAATGGTGGTAAGGTTGTGCTTGGTTTCTCGTGACTAGTTCTTGTGTACTTATGCCTCTTGTTTACTCTCTTTAGACCACCAGAATGTTAGCCCCACAAAGGTGAAGAGTTATCCTTTCTTGTGCAATGCTAATTTGTCAGCAAATTTAATGTGTGGAATGTAGTCGGCAATCAGTAAATATTTCTATGAATAAAATTAAATGAATTAATGAATGAGGTGTTTGCTTATCTTCTCTCCTATCCGCCCCCCCTTTTTGCGGTATTGGGTATTGAACCCAGGGGAATTCTACCTCCGAGCTATACCCCCAGCCCTATTTTTTATTCTTTATTTTGAAACAGGGTCTCACTAAGTTGCAGAGGCCTCACTAAGTAGCTGAGGTTGGCCGTGAACCTGCGATCCTTCTGTCTCAGCCTCCCAAGTACAGGGATTACAAGTGTGCACCACCACGCCCAGCTCCTATTCTCCTCTCTTTAAAATTAGGGTTGCAGTTGGATATATCTTTGACAATGGTAGCCCATGTTTGGACTAGATTTCCACCAAGAATTAGATGCTGATCTGGCTATCGGATGAGCCAAGATGTTCCACTTACTTAGATCTGGCCTTGGGTCCTTAATAACTTATGCTAGTCAGTGATCTGAAATGGTTACAGTGAAGTAGTTTTTTTTTTTTTTTTGTCTTGTGCCCAATCCCAATTCAACTCTGGGCTATCAAGGGAGTGTTGGCTATGCTTGCTCCATGTCCGAAGTTAATTAGGTTCAACCTGTGAAGTTCAACTGAAGATGTCTTGATCTGTGTCACATATTTAAGATGGTTTCAACAAAATCTATTAGCCTAGTGATTCTCAATCCTGGTGTTACTGTTTGGATTTGGAATTTCCCCCCAAAAGCTCATGTGTTGAAAGCATGAGTGCAATGAGATTCAGAGGTGGGACTTTTAGGCAGTGATTGGATTGTGAGGGTGAAGCCTCATGAGTGGATTAATCCACTTGATGGATTAATAATTTGAATGACTTTACTGGTTGGTAACAGTAGGCAGGTGGGGTGTGGATGGAGGAGGTAGTTCAGGGGGTGTGTTCTGGAAGGGTTTATCTTTTTGCTATTTCTCTGCTTCCTAGCTGCCATGAGCTAAGCCTGCTGACCATGGACTGAATCTCTGGAACTATGAGTCCAAATAAACCTTTCCTCCTCTAAATTGTTCTTGTCAGGTGTTTTGGTTACAGTAAGAAAAAGCTGACTAACACACCTGGTTATTTGTTAATATTGCCTAGGGTGTAGTAATACAGATCCTGGTCCCCTCAAAAGCTATTGAATCAGAATCTCTGGAGATATATCCCAGGAATATTTTTACTTATCTCTTTAAAAGGAGTATAGACACAGGGGACAAGATGGCGTCAGAGTAAGGACACTGAGAGGAGCCTGTCTCTAAATTGTCTCGGGTGCTCTGAACTGAATAGCCATACACATCCCACACGACTTTGGTGGGTGATAGGAACCAAAGACAGTAACATTTAAGAATACATAGAAGCCCACCGATTAACATCCAGACTGTAAAAGGGTAAAAAAAAAGGGGGGGCAACCAACTAGAGACGGGAGAACAATAACCCCATCCCGGACTGGGTCACTGGACCAGCAGGAACCTTCAGAAGATCCGGAAAATCGTATAACCAGCAACCTGAGACCTTCCTCACAGACATCAGGATCACCAACCACAAAATCCGACAACCCCAGGACAAAAGGACTGAGAAGGAAGATTACCATCCACTTCCATCGCAATCCACTGCTCCTCCGCACACTCGGCAGGAGAGGTGAGTGTTGCAGCCTCACAGAATAATTGAAAAGAGCCCCCCCTCAGAAAAAAGAGAGGGTGGGGACACAAGCAGTCTGTGGCTGTAGCCACTCAGGAAAATCTGAGGAATAGAGCAGGTCTGAAAGTTGCAGACCAACACAGCATTCTCTGGGGATCTCGGGGTCCCTGCTTCCGCATAGGATGGCCCCAGAGGGACTGGGCAGCAAATAGAAGCGGGAAGCTGAAAACATCAGCGCTCCCCACCTGCAACCCAGAAAGCCCGGAAGGGTTTCGTCCCAAACGGGAGGAGAGGGGCTGCCTTGCTGGCCAGCACCCAGGCGGAGGGAAAGAGGGACACCAGCAGTAGAGAGCTGCGGCCTTCCCCCTCCTCCTCAGTACACCAGAGTTCCCCGCCTGAACTAAAGCGGAGAGAAAAGTGGGTAGCGTTCAGGCTGTTCCAGGGACAGCCCTGGAGGGACTCCACTGGCGGGAAGCTGAAAGCCCCAGCGTCCCCACCTATAACCCGGAAAGCCCGCGAAGGTCCTACTCTAAACGGGAGGAGAGCGCCGGTGTGCCACTGGCCTGCACCCAGCCGCAGGAGGTCCCCACCCAAACAGACAGACCCAAAGGGACTTGGGAACTGGACACCAGAGTTGGACACCAGAGTTCCCCAACTGAACATAAGCGGAGAGAAAAGAGGGTCGCGCGCGGGCTCTAGAGCTCGCTTCCCCGCCTGTGCCAGGGACAGCCCTAGAGGGACTCTGCAACAAGCAGAGAGGTATCAGACAGGTCCATGGACCTCGACACCTGGATCTCATCAACAGCTCCATTGTAGCAGACAGAAGGGACCCTAGAGTAACTGCAACCCAGTACCAACAATCTATTGGCAGAACAACAGTGGAGTGATATGGGACACAGATATTAAAGAACATATTAAAGGGTGATAAACAACAGAGAGCTAAGAATAACCACACAGTAGAGGTGTGATAGTCAATCTAGGTTGTCAACTTGACCTGATCATGACACACGCAAGATCATGTGACTTTGGGTGTGTAACAGCAGATTAAACAGAAAGCCCTGCCCTGAATGTCGGCAGCAGGATTCTGATAGGTGCGGACTTAGATAAAAGAGGGAGAAGCCACATAGAACGTGTGTGACTCTTTCCGAGGAAAACGCATCTGCTCTCGCCTGAGATCGTCGGCCGCCAGCTTCACCGTTCTCTGAAGAGCTTCTTGATCTTCTCAGCCTCTAGCCCTTCGAACTGAAACTTCACCATCGTTTCTCTGAAGAGCTTCCTGATCTTCATGTCTTGGACTGGGACTGAATTAGTGGTTGCTCCGATCCTAAGACTCCAGCTCTTAGACCGTTCGACCAACTACTGGTTCCTCTGACTCTCCACGTGCAGTTAGAACCTGGGACTACATTGCTTCAAACTGTAAGCCCATCTGGTAAATCCCTTTTTCAAATATACTCATTCTGTGAATTCTGCTAATCTAGTGAACCCTGTCCAATACAAGAGGCTAGCCACCTTTAAGGCACACCTAGTAATAAATATCTACATCCAGAAGAGGTTACTATACAGGGAGAGTGATTAGACACAGGAAACCTACAGAGTGAGAGAGAGATACCAAAAGCAACAAAGATATAAACTTAAGAAACCTGAAATCATGGGAAGGAAGAAGGAACAACAAAGAAACAATGAGCCCCCACAACTCCACAGTAATAGAATCCATTACTACAGAAGGACAATTCAGAACTTTAGTAGTAGAAATGATACAGGATTTACGAAAAGAATTCAGAGAGAGCTTGAAACAAATGAAGGATCAAATAAGCAAAGAATCTGACAACCAAAATAGGAATCAAATAGAGGCTTTGAAGGAAGTGAAGGATGCAATAATTTAAATGAAGGTATCAATACAAACTATTAACAGTAGACTAGAACACATGGAAAACAGAATCTCACTCTTAGAAGATGACCACTCCAAAAGTGAACGCATCATAGATAATATAGAAAAAACAATTCGACAGCATGAATTGGACATTGAAGAGATCTCAGCTAACTTGAAAAGAGCAAACCTAAGAATAATAGGCATAGAAGAGGGAATAGAAGCTGAAACCAAAGGAATAAACAATCTTTTCAGAGAGATAAATATTGGAAAATTTCCCAAACATAGAAAGGGAGGTCGACACCCAGGTACAAGAAACATATAGAAAGCCGAATAGACAAGATCAGAGAAGAGGTTCACCACGACACATAATAGTCAAATTGACTAACGTAGAGGCCAAGGAGAGAATCTTAAAGGCAACCAGAGAAAAAACCCAAGTAACATACAGAGGCAAAACAATAAGAATCACCCCCAACCTTCCAAACCATGTCATGAAAGCCAGGAGGGCCTGCGGCGACATATTCCAAACACTGAGAGAGAACAACTTCCAACCAAGATTTACCTACACAGCAAAGATATCTATTAAAGTTGATGGGGAAATAAAAACCTTCCACGACAAACAGAAGCTGAAAGAATTTATGTCTGCCAAACCAGTATTAGAGAAAATACTCAAAGAGATTAACTATAAAGAAGAGATAATGAATAAAAGCCAGAACCAAAGAAACAATAATTCCCATTAAACAGCCAACTAAGAAAAGAGGGGAAAACACTACCTTAAACAGAAGTCAAAGCTCAAAATGTTAGGAATTAAGAATCATCTCTCAATAACCATGCTGAATATAAATGGACTCAGTTCCCCAATCAAAAGACATAGTGGCAAAATGGATCAAAAATCTCAATCCATCTATATGCTGCTTACAAGAAACACACCTTACAAGCAAAGACACTCACAAACTAAAAGTAAAAGGCTGGAGCAAGGTAATCCACACCAGTGGAACACAAAGACAAGCAGGAGTAGCAACTGTGATATCAGACAAATTAGATTTCAAGCCTAAACTTATCAGAAGAGACAAAAAAGGTCACTTTTTACTAGTAAAAGGAACAATCCAACAAGAAGATATAACGATAGTCAACATTTATGCCCCAAATATAGGTGTGACCACCTTCATAAAACAAATTCTTCATGTCTTTAAGTCACACATAGATCCTAATACAATAATATTGGGAGACTTCAACACTCCTCTCACACCACTTGACTGATCTTCAAGACTAAGGGTCAGTAAAGATGTCTCAGACCTAAGGAACTCCACAGGTCAAATAGACCTACTAGACACATACAGAATATTCCACCCAACTGCAGCTGAATTCACATTTTTTCCCACTGCTCATGGAACCTTCTCTAAAATAGACCATATCCTAGGCCACAAAGCAAGTACTAGCAAATTCAAGAAATGTGACATAATCCCCTGCGTATTTTCAGACCATAATGGAATGAAACTAGAAATCAACTATAAGAAGACACAGAGAAATCTCATAAACACGTGGAGACTGAACACCACACTGCTGAATGAAGAATGGGTCAAAGAGGAAATAAGGGA
>PVJS01011627.1:0-45406 GCA_004027185.1 Glis glis | reverse complement strand
AAAAAAAAAAAAAAAAAAAAAAAAAAAAAAAAAAAAAAAAAAAGAACAAAATCACACCATTTGCAGGAAAATGGATAGAACTTGAGGATATTATACTGAGTATACCCAGTCCCAAAGAACAAGTACATCTATGTTCTCTCTTAATTTATTTATCATTTATTTATTTATTTTTGCAGTACTGGGGATTGAACCCAGGGGTATTCTATCTCTGAGCTACACCCCCAGCCCTATTTTTTATTCTTTCTTTTGAAACAGGGTCTCACTAAGCTGTGGAGGGCCTCACTAAGTAGCTGAGGCTGGCCGTGAACCTGGATCCTCCGGTCTCAGCCTCCCAAGTACTGGGATTATAAGTGTGTGCCACCACACCTCGCTATGTATGTTCTCTCTTATATGTGGAAGCTAGAAAGATATTTGGAAATAAGAGTAACAACCAATAGATGAACAGAGACTCCAGGGGAATGACTGAGGGGGATTAGGGAAGGGAAGGGATGGGAACGAAATCATAAAGAATGTAATAGTAGAAATAATGCTATGAATGTATACAAAATTGCTAATTCCAACCTCAAAGACTTTGGGGTGAGGGAGGGGGACCTGGTGGTGAGGGCAGCAAAAGTTGTGTACATGTATTTTTCTGACACTCTGTACTCCAATATGATGTAAACTTATAATGCACCCATTTACAAAAACATTTTAGGAATTAAAAGAAGCTAAATTTATAGAAAGCAAAATGTGAATCAACAATGTTTTCATAAACTGTATTAATAGGAGTACAATATATTATTTAGAATAAAGATGCTTATAAATACTTAACACAGTACATAGCTCAAGGCTCTCAGAAGGTTAGCTGTGTCATTACTATTTTATTATTATTTTTACCATTGTATTTTCCTGCTGATCTTGTTGATGATGTAAGCTTCAAGTCCAGGCCACGTGTCACGTTGAAAACTTTAACAGCATTGCATCCATTACCTTGGAGGACTTTTAGAAGCAAGATTGTTTTGGGCAAGATCTCAGGCTGAAAATGTACAGAAAATTACAGAAATGTGGAATAGGAACACGAAAATCTCACCATAATTATCAACATCATGGCAATCAGTATTTTGCATTCTTTCTATACTTTACAATTAACCAAGTAATTAGCTCATTTTGATTTTCACATTAATTCCAGAGAATGAAAACTATTAGTTCCATTTTATAGATGGGAAAATTTTAAGTCCAATAGAACTATAATGTGAGCTACAGATGTAATTTAAAAATCTCTAGTAGCAATATTAGAAAAGGGAAAAAAAGTTAAAATCAATTCAAGACCTTGAAATTGATGTGTTTCTAACACTCACTGGACGTGTCAGTGGGACTAACCACATTCAAGTGTTCAGTAGCCATAGGTGACTAGTGGCTAGTGGTTAGCACAGGTATAGAGGATTGACTGGAAATATGTGCTTCCTGTAGTCAGCAATCCACAACTTAGGGAACCATAAAGACAGTTAGAAAGACCCTTGCTCCTGATCTCATGCTTGAAAACCTACAATAACCATAAAAATGAAGCAAATCAGTCAAAAAGAAAATGATTTGTGTCATTCAATCCAAGTGTGTTCCAGTGTCTCACATATTTTACTTTTTATAAATTTTAAGACTAGTCTGGGGAAGATATCGTTGAAGCTCTTTCTAACAAAATGTTTGCAACAGAGAAATCAGATTTGGGTTGTGCTTCTCATAACCCTGAGAACAGGATCAGAACCCACATTATTTCAGGTTTTTTCATTGTGCAATCATATTTTCAGTGGGAGAATCCGAGTGATAGAGAGGGGTTTAAATTTATATGCTAATATCCTCCAAGAGGCAAGTTTCAAGTCAGCTAAATACTGTCTGCTTTTAGAGGTAGCCCTCACTATCAATAGTACAAGTATGTAAATCTAAGTATAAGTATGTACAAGTATGTATAAGTACAAGTATGTTCAAGTATGCAAATCTAAGTATGTTGTGTGCATTTAAGTGAGAACTGGCATGAAAATATGTACATATTTGGATTGAATTAAAATGATGTATCTAATTGCTATACATATATAATATGTACTTATAGTATGTGTAAGTACAAGTATGTATAAGTACATACAAGTATATATTCAAGTACAAGTATGAAACTGGCATGAAAATATGTACATATTTGGATCAAATTAAAATTATGTATCTCTAATTGCTATAATTTCATTGTTATTGAATTGGGACCAGTTATGAGGAATGAGTATTTTATTATCAAAATATTAATGCAATTATTTAAAATTTTCAGAAAGTGTGTTCATTAGCATTTTCACAGGTATAATCAAAAATATTTGACCACATAACTTAGAAGAAGGAAGATTTATTAGCTCACGATTTTCCTTGTAGATATTGGGGTTCAGTCCATGTGAGGCCAGGGACTGTGACTATCAAAGCTTGGTGGTAGCCGGAAGCGGAGAGAGAGCACAAGGCTTTGCTTTCACATCTATGGAGGCTGGAAGCAAGAGAAAATCATGGGAAGGCAGAACCATATATAATCTCCAAGGCCACACCTCTAGGGACCCACCTTCTCTAGCCGCACCCTACTGGCCCAGACCACCACCCATTTTAATGGATTTATCCACTGCTGGGATTACAACCCTCATGATGCAATTACATCAACTCCAAACACCAATTTATGAGCTCTTCAAGGGGCCATTCTATATCTAACTATAACAGAAACAAAGTGATATGGTTAGATATAGAATGTCCCCTGAGGAGCTCAGAGTTGATGCAATTAAGTCTCTAGGGTTGTAATCTCATCAGTGGACAAATCCGTTGTAATAGACTTACAAACTAGGCAGATGGGGTGTGCTGGAAAAGGTGGGTCCCTGGGGTGTGGCCTTAGGAACTGTGCTTTTGTCTTTGAAATGCCTTGCTTATTTCTGCTGTTTTGCTTCTGACTTCCATGATGTGAGAGCAGAGCCCATGCTCTCCTTTTCTCCACTTCCCACTGCCATGCTTTGAGCTCCACAGACCCAGCCCAACACGGACTAAACCTGGAAATCTCCAAAAACTGTGAGCAATAAAATCTTACTTCCTCTAAGCTGTGTGGCCAGTTGTTCTGGACTACAGTGGTGAAAATGTTGACTGAGATACAGATGTTCCCAACAGCTTCATTTGGAACCCTTTAGTGGAACTAATACCCTTCAAAACGTAAAGGAAGGCTGGTCCAGGGACATGAGTCACCACCAGTCCTACATGCTCCTGTGAGAAATATACCAAAGATGCCTAGATATTTTGATCATTTGGCCCTCAAACTATAGTTTTGATCCGGATAATTTTTACTTACATTTTATACCTGGCTTCCAGAACCATGAACATATTTTAAATATGTATATATTTAAGCTATATATACAAAATATGTATATTTAAACCTATAAATATATATGTAAAATATATATACAAGATCTATATCTATCTATCATATCTAAATCATCTATCTATATCTATCATCTATAAGAGAGAATATAGATGTCCTTAGCAACTCAGGTAGATATAAAGTCAGTATGAAGTGAATACAGGGTTGACTGCTGAAAAATGTGCTTTCCCATATCTGCATGTCATTCTTATCCACAATTTGACAATTTATTATTTGATGAGACCTTCCACAGTTTGGGTAAATCTTAATCTTAGGCTTCCGAGAAGTAGTTCTTACATTTTCAGGCCTCTTATAAATTAAAAAATTAGAATATTTTTCAATGAACATATCTACACACAATCTAATGCATAATGGAAAACACTTCACTGATAGACCCCCTGCATCGCCCTCCCTGAATCTGGTTTGAAGCCCAGATGTAGCCATCCTGTTTCTAAGAGTCACTCACTGTTCTGTGTTGCGCTGGGTCTACTTGGCAGACCGAGAACCATTGATCAGAATGCACTTGGATTTGACTGCTTTCCTAATTATGAATTGTAATTACACAGGATGTTAGCACGAGTTTAAGTGGTTGTAAAACTGCTCCAATATTTGTCACACTATTAATTTAATAAACTGAATATTTAGCTAGGGTCTTCATAATTATGTGTCAAGCTACTGAAAGATTCTTGCTAAACGTTGTTATATTTGTAGCACCCCCCACACACATACCTTTTTATTTTCCAAAGGGAGAGAAAAAGAGACTGAGAAGGATGACACTAATCTCTTTGCCTCTGGGTGTTTATCACACCATGAAAGCCAAAACAATTGCTCAGAGCTTCATGGGGTAGTGGAGACTGGTAAATAGCAAAATGCTATTTCCTTGGAGGATGTTTTTTGCAGTGTTTCTCAGTAGCAGAGGGAAAACCATTCCCCATCAGGAGCGGCCCTCCTTCTGAGCGCAAATACAAACGAACAAAAATGACATTATGTTCTTGCCTGCCTGGGGCAAAAAGAATCACCTATTCTTAACAGGACTTCAGGTGTGTGATTTTCTGCCATTTTCTTTCTTTTATTAGATTAGAATGCCGGCCCCTTGTAGGATCCAAGCTGTAATATGGTACTATCAGGGCGGCTGGAGAATACAAGGGTGGTACATTGTGTCTTTAAGGTAACTTGACATATTCTTGCCATGCAGGGATTTCAGCATCTATTCAGACAGACGTAGGAGTGGTAGTAATTATTTTTTCTCTTTCCAGTCAGTTTTTGTCTCATAGAATTCGTAGTTCACTAATTAAATAATAGTGAAAAGTCGATGCCTCTGAAAGGATGAGACTAAGTTAAGAAAATGGGGATTATTTTTACTTCCAATGCTCTGCAGTTTGCTTCAGTCAGCCTAGCTAAATCTTTAGTGTTAACATAATTAGGTTTTGCAGAATAATGGCCCATTTTACCAGCTATCATTTCCGGTTAATAAAAACATCACATAACTTTAAATGTTACAGTTCCATTTTAATTCATCCAGCAATTTAAAAGCAACTTTGGGGGGATGGAAGAAGGCGGTGGGGGGGGGGCTCTAGGATTTATTAAATGCTCAACTGTTTAAAAACTACACCCCGTAAAATTATTTAAGTCTTCTTGCTAGACTTATTTCAGAACCTCCTCAAAAATATATTAGGGGTGGAATTTTTCTGCATTAATAGAGCACAAGTAACTATACTTTATTCAATATTAATGCATTTTTCACAAATATTATTTCTAATTTCTAATTAAATGCAATAATATGATTTATAAAGGGATAAGTCTGTTTCTTAGTTATTTGATTCTTCACATGCATAATGAAGATGGTAATATGTGAGTCACACCTTACCAGGTGTTGAGAAGAGTAAAGGTTCCCTGTGTTCCCAAGATTGTTGATGAAAATTCAAAATATGATAGTTGGCACTCAGTTCTTTCTGACATCATATTATATTTATGTGCAGTTTATGTGGGAAATTTGTTGGCATCTGTTTTAGGTAACTAAAGGAAAAAGGTATTTTTAGTGTAAGAAAGTAAAAAACATAGTTAGTTAAAAGTTAAAAAAAAGAAAACCTTCTATGTGGAAATGGTCAGAACTGTCGGAACGTTTGTATCAGATTAACGTTTGCTATCTCTTAGAAATAAAAATTGATTAGACTCTAGTGCTGATTTCCTGATACAAAGAGATCTTTTTATGACCAGACATTTGAATCAAAACCGTGGGGCATCTCTTGTTTTCATTCCTATATATTATAAAGTCATCTAGTTGGATTTCCTTTTAAAAAAAAATACTAGAATTTCACCTGGTTATTCATGTTGTTCCAAGATGTGGCTTAGCCATTAGTACATCCTTATCAATGAAGGCTTGGAGCAAAAGTGGCGGTAAGGAATTCAAGTTCAGGTTCCCAAAGTGTTCAGTCATAACAGATCATAACACATCAGCGTTCTACATGTAACAAATATATAGGATGCATAATTCAAAGTTCCCATGTTTCTTGCTCAATCCTGTGAGCAGAGAAACTGTGAAATAGGTATTTTATTTCATAATTAACAAGTGAAGTACAACAACCACTGTCCCATATAGCACAGAGCATCCCATTTCAGGATACCAGCGAGTATTGATATACCAATATTGCTGAATTATTAATGGCGGAGAGTGATGAACAGATGATTTGATCTCAGAATTTCTTTACAGCTGCCCGATTCATCCAAAGGTCCTTAAACTCCAATGAAGCCACAGGTGAAACGGGGCAACAATGACAGGAGCATTGGACTGTGGAGTCTGGGCCTTCTTCCAACCTGTACCTTCTTTTTTCTTTCCTTTCTTTCTTCCATTCTTTCTCTCCGTGTGTGTGTGTGTGTGTGTGTGTGTGTGTGTGTGTGTGTGTGTGTCTCTGTGTGTGTTTTACTAGGGATTGAACTCAGGGGCATTTTACCTTTGGGCTTACACCCCCAGCCTTATTAAGTTTTTGTTTTAAAACAGGGTCTTGCTAAGTTGATGAGGGTCTCACTAAGTTGCCGAGGCTGGCCGAGAACCTTCTATTCTCCTGTCTCAGCCTCCCAAGTACTGGGATCACAGGCATGCACCAGCATGTACAGCTTTTACCTTTAGGTTACTGGGGCAAGTGTCTGTTCAAGGACTTGACTCTAGGATGCCTCAGGTAGATCCACTCAACTGTTTTCAGGGCCCAGGGCCAATGTTATCAATGGAAGCCCACATGCCAAGTGTCTGAATACTTAAAAGTTACATATCAAGCTAATAAAGTGTTACTAAGATATGTTCTCTCCTGTTATGTTGACATGTGCTTTCATCGTAGTTAGAAGCCCAAGGGTAAGTTTAGAACCCTTGGACTGCTCAGAGCTCTGTAGGGAGGGCTTTGCTATCTGCCTCCTACCTTCACCTGTATCTTTTCTAGCCCCAACCTCTGGATCCCATTGCAAGGGGCCTCTCCTTGGTCACATGTGGATTCTCCAGCAAACATTCCAGGCTCCTGGTACGAATCCATCCTTTGCTGCCCCTTGTGCCTAGGGATGTGCAGTTACGATGCTACTTGCCTTCAGGAGTGTGGACCCCAGAGGAAGCTCACATCTATCTGCAAAGTGGTTGGAAGACATCCAGGTAGGTTGGACGGCTAGGACAAAACTGGATGAGGGTGACAGTGGGCCCTCCCAGCAAGGGCCCATCTTTGCTGGAGTTAACATTCTCCCCAGATATGTACAGGATCAGAATCAAATCATTCCCATATCACAGCAGGGCAGATTCATTACTTCCCTGCAACTTCCTTCCTTCCTCCTTCTTCCTTCCTTTTGTATTTGGGATGGAAACCAGAGGAGTTCAACCTCTGAGCTTCACCCCCAGCCATTTTAAATTTTGAAACAGGGGGTCTCACTAAGTTGCTGAGGCTGGCCTCGAACCTGTGATTCTCCTGTCTCAGCTTCCCAAGTGCTGGGATTACAGGTGTGCGCCACCATGCCCAGCTCACACTTTCTATATAGCCGAACCTTTGTCCCATTCTTTTGAAATTTTATACCCATCAATAGTGTTGTTGATGGAAGGAATCATATTTTTCACTCTGTGGGAAAGTTAATAGGTTAAGTCATATGGAAGACTATCTTATCCCACCACAAAGGACCTATCCAACTAGAAACAGCAAGAATGAGGACCTCAGATGTGGGGACAACACAGTACTCCTTCTTTCTTTATTTTTTTTACCCTAATCCTGTTATTTGGACATAATATTGTAGATGAAAACAGATTTTTAAGAATGATGGAAGGCAGCAAACAAAACTCATTGAATTGGAGTTTCTTCAAAGGAATAGGCCTTTTAAAAGAATTTCAGAATTCAGGTTTAAAAGAACATTTCATTTCCATTTGTTATATATCTAAAAGTGAATTTTTATTAAAAGCAGATCACATCACTTGAGGAAATTCAGAAAACTATATCTAAATACACTGAATGCAAGATATTCTCATCAATTTAGATTCTTCTGGCCTCATGAAGATAAAATGCAGACAAATTGATTTAGATCAGGCCTTCATTAAATTTTAGAATTAGCTTTTGGAATCCCAAGTATTGAATTGTGCAGTCTCCGATTCCTGAGCATCGTGACAAAGCCATGAGTAGATAATGATAAAGTGCATTGTTGCCAGAAATAACACAGTCTGCCTTTGGTTTGTGCTAATAAACTATAAGACAACTTAAATTCCAATTTTAATATTAGAAATCCACCTTATTATAAGTAATCTCAAACTCTGCATGCTATCAGAATTTTCACATGTGCTCTTTGGTAAGCCTGAAATATAATTTTCTGTTTATGCTTCTAATGTAAATCTCCAATTTCTGGTTGGCCACTCCGGCGCTAAGCCAAAGCTCTAATTTATTTCCATCTTTTCTTATTTCTTTTATCAAAAGAGACTGTTGGTTTGAATAACAAACATTCAATCCACTTAGACGTGGGGTGGCAGGCAGTACAGGCATTACCCGTTTACCTTTCATTGCCTTCTTTGAATTGGTTTTTCTGAGAAGAAAAACCAATAAGACATGCTGTTCCTTCATCTAGTTTTCACACAGGTTATTTATCAGAAGCCACCCCCCCCCACCCCCGTCTTTGTTTCAGCAAGGAGTGGTAGCGTGATGCAGAATTCAGACTGGAACTAGCTTCCGACCTAACACTATCATAGGTTATTGCTCTACCAAGTCAGGTAGGACTTCATTGTCCTTAAGACTCTGGCTTGGGTTGATAATTGTTTTTGATTCTAGGAGCTGCTGCTGCTAGTACATTTGTAACCTGTAGGACCACAGTGTGTTGGGAATGCAATACACACTGTTTTAGCCTCTTCCAAACTTTGCAATGGTTCTCCCCCGCCGGTGCCTCCCCTTGCTGTCTTGTACGGTAATTGGCCTAATAAAAGGCAGAAACAAGAATTTATTACACCTTGGGCGGTACTTAAAGCAAACTTTATTCTCAGGAACAGCAGTTATGTCTATTTGCTGCTGTATATTTTGATATTTCATTTATAAATACTTAGTCTGAATATATTCAAAGTCAAATTGCTAATCACTCAATTTCCCTGCTACTGTCCTGGTTCCCCAGGTGGCCTCTTATGATACTCCACGTAAACACTGCATTTGGAAAGATACATAGTTCGGCATCCCTATAGTCACATGATCACCACCAATCTGTGAAAATAGCATGACTTAAAAATAAAAGTCTCTTAGAACTCTGCCAACAGGCTTTGGCATAATCTTGGCAATCACTTAGATATTTCTTTCTTTTTTTCTGTTATAATTTTTTTCCCAAGTGGAAATAGTCTCATATTTTGCAGAAGATGTCCGAGCTAGTGACCATCAATCCATCTTCCCGGGCACTAAATTCGTCAGCTGAATGTGTTCCGTCCACACAGAGATCAGTAAAGTGAGTGTGAAACTGCTCGGTGGTTGTTCCTTTCATCTTAAGAAACTGCAATACAAATTCCTGAAATCATTTATGCAGGAATTTTTATTCTTTAAATCTTCCAGTGTTAAAGCAACAAGAAAACATTTAGAATGTCCTTTGGTGGAATCTTATTACACTTGTTATATATGTAAACGGATATTCTTTGATGTCAGCACGTTCGTTGCCCTTACAGAGAAATCTCTGCACAATGAAACAAAACAGGAACAGAAGAGGACAAAATCAAATGTCAGTCTTTGCTGATTCGAATTAGATACATCAACAGATTGTCTGGTAACACAAATAATACAAAAAATCTACATATTACAGTATTTCAAGAAAAATAACTTCATTTGAATACAAAAGGATAGATACACTTTCTTTGTTCCTATAGCCACTCTTGGATAGTGGGTGTGAGCTGGCACTGGGTGACCCAGTGCTGCTAAGATATACAGGGGTACAACTGGCTTGCGCATTTGGGGGGCTGTTACACATGTGCATCACTAACATCAGACAAAGAAATCTTTCAACCAACAAGGGTTACAGAGCAACGTTCACTAAAGCACAGGTTGGAAGGGATTCAGGGGCAGAAGCAGGCCAATATGGCAGCTTGTAAGACTTCCTTATACCCACAATGCACCTGACAGCAAAGAATGCTTCTATTTGGTCGGTCCACACACTGGGCAGAGCGGCGCGGGGGCGCACGCTCAGAGTAGCAAGTGTTCTAGGTTGGTTGATTTGTGTTTTGTCTTTCCTGTGGGGGGCGGCGGCTGGCACAGCCTTTCGGATCTGCAAGGAGCTCTGCAGATGGCGATGCGATTTACGGGGGTGGCAACCTCATCCACAGCTGCAACTCCTCTGGAGTCGCCGCGGACAGTCTTGACTCCGCCGTGCGGTCCGCGTCTGATAAATATGGCTTAGTTCAGTTAGGCCTTCCTCGAGTGTGCACTGTGTCTGCGTGGGGCGGTGTGTTCCCAAGCTGGTAGCAAACGCTTGGGCTGGTGTGCGTCCCGGCGAGGCGAGGCGAGGCGAGGCGACGCCTAGAGCAGCCGGTTGCCGGCGGGCCCCAGCAGCGCGGCCAGCGGCGGCAGCAGCAGCAGCAGCGCCCGGGGGCCCCGCGGGGCCGCGCCCTGGCCCGACGCCGCGCCGCAGCTGCCCGCCTCCTCGCAGCGCAGCTTCTCGCAGAGGATGCCGGTGTAGGCGGCCGGGCACAGGCAGCGCACGTTGTTGTGGCACGTCCCCCCGTTCTGGCAGTGCAGGAGCTCGTTGTCGCAGACATTCGCTGCAGAATGAGGGGTGGGGTGGGAGGGTGCGGGGAGAAGAAGCGCAATCAATTTAAGTTCATCTGGTACATCATGTTTTCAGCTTAAAAAAAAAAACAAACTATCGATCTCGTGCTCCCCCCAAACTTAAGCATGTGTATCCAATGTCCAAACAAATGTAGTTTGCTGCCTTTGCTTTTTTTTTTTTATCATATTAGTCCTTTTCATCTAGTTTTTTTGCTGCAATCTTGGATATTATCATTGTCCATTTCAGGCCACTGAATACAAAGTAATGCACTACGCCTGGTTTGGGAGTTATCTTCTCTTCTTGGAACTGGGACCTGTTGTGACCTCCTGGGTTTTTAAAGGACAAGTGCTTGATACAAGAATGCAGAGCACCGAAGCCAGATGAGTGGTATTTAAAATGCAAAGCAGAATTGTTAAAATGACCAAGAAGCTCTAAGGGCTGGGCCATTCTCCCAGCTCCCTGCTCCAGCAGCTGCACACATGCAGAGCCCTCGGGAAGCCTGGGGATGAGGGTTTGGGACAATGGGGATGTAGCATGCTCCAGGCAGGTGCCAGGCAGATGGGAAGACAGAAAGGAAAGCTTGTTTCATGGGAGGAATGTGAGGAAGAGCAGTCACATTTGTCCCTGACAGCCTATTAGGATTTTTATCACCTTGTAAATATGGGAAGTAGAGCCCAAGGTTACCTTGACTTCAGGAAATAGTAATAAATGCAAGGGTGAAACCCTGATTACCAAAGTTTCATTACGCCCACCAATTAATAGAATCGGATGGAATAAATTGAGACGAGCATTTGGATACTAAAACTCTTTCACAGCCTGTGTCATGTAACTTTCACCTCTAATAATTTCTCTTATCTTCAAAATTCTGTGCTGGTTATCCTTATTAGTTCCATGTCTCTTATTCTTTTAGATAATCAAGGTTTCACTGATTGAGCGGAATGTGAATTAGAACCCAGGGAGATTAACACAACAACACAGAGTAAAAGAGCCAAGAACACTAACACTTCCCAGCAACATATGCTGCTTAAGCACTTCACATATAGACCACTCTGGACTGGGGGGGGGGGACAGAGCAGAAAAAGTAGCTTTTTTATAAATTGTAACTTTTTTTTCATTGTGGTCAAATTTCCCCAGTGGTGCTGCATGAATTAAACATTCATGTGCATACACACACACACACACACACACACACACACACACACTCATATATACTTGAGGTTACTAGTAAGTGAAAAACTATTTTTAAAACAATAATTTCTATCCTCTACATAAAAACTCAGTAGAGAGTATTGCCTTGTCCATTAATCATATTCAGTAGTCACGTCACCTCCAAAGGAAGCTTCTTATGCATAAACATGCTAATGCTCTGTATGTGAATGAGCTGAGAAAAAAATGGTGGTGGATACTCACTGAGCTAAAAACAAAATGTCTTAAGTAGGGCCTTGGTTGACCACCTTCCTCCACACTCCCTTGGTAATCTCTGAGACAGCTGCATGGCGTATGGGTATAATATTCAAATGTATCTACACTTGCTGTCTGTAAATGTCAGAAGTGACTGGTAAGGGCTACTACATTCTTCAGGCTCAAAATACTGATAGAGGAAAAAGTGTTCCATGGGTTCTCTCATTGGGTGGCTTACAACTCAAAAATAATAGACCCAAATTATAGTATTTTCTTGAGTTATGGTTAAAAAGTCAAGATCAGTAGCTGTGAACCAAAGTCCCCAAGTACAGTGTGATTAGCCTTACAGACAACAGCGACGGAAGCCCTCGGAGTTTTGGCCGTTGTTAATTTGGAAAGCGTAGAGTACACAGGGTGTCAGGATTTTGTTTTGCTTACACTTCAAGAAATATCTGTTTAATTGGGGCAACATGGAATAAACAGATCCAAATAACTGTTTCCATTTAAAGTTAAAGATTCCCGGCATTCTTGTTCTAGGTAGCAGATTGCTGAGTGGAATATTTCCTTTCATTTGGGCACCAGAGGTAGGAAAATATCTGTTCCATCAATATCGATAAATGCTTGCCTTGAATAATTGAGAAGAAATCAATAGTTAATTAAATATCACTCCCCCTTAAAAAAAAAAGCGATTTTTCTTCTTGGACCTGAATGTAAATCAGTTGTTGTACAGAGGTTTCTTTCTTCTTCTTCTTTAGAAGCTGGTGATTAAGTTAAAATTCAATACCTTCCCTACATTTAAATAATCTACTAGTTGATTTTGATGGTTGTGAGAAATTTAATAAATAATACAAGGAACAGATGTAGCCCGCCCAGGATGAATCATCTCATGGACTGGGGGAATATATTTTCTGTAAGATATAAATAGAAAAAATGAAACCTATATATATATTTCATTACTTTGGACTTCATTATAAAACACATTACATTTGACTTCTTGATTGTTCTATTTCTATCAAAGTTCAACAAATGCAGAACTTTGCCATGTACATAACACTCCAACTGTTGCAAACACATGCTGGAAGCACATTTAAACCTAACTGCAGATCTTACCTGGAATTCATAACCTCATGTTCCATCTTCATGTCATTTTATATCAAAATGTGTTGGTTAGTGAACAGAGTAGGTGGTTAAATATCACTGAGCTCTTCTTCAGCATATAAAACCTTGCACTAAACACCACAAAGAAAATAAAAAACATCTAAAGCATGATCACTGCTGTTATGGAATTGAACTTGGTTGGGAGGATATAATATGTAGAAGAAATGATCTAATATTGTCATTAAATGTGCTTTTCTGTTCCACCCAGCTCAACCAACATTTGTTTTGTGTCAGGCATCCTCGTAGATTTTATGGTTGTAACTCTAACTGCCCTAAAGGAGCTCACAGTTTGGTGGAAAATAAACAGACAGACATATACAAAAATATTATGGTCCAATATAAAAAAAACTACAAAGGAAGTACTTGCAAACTGCTGGGGAACTCAAATGATGGTGTAAACAGTTGCTTTGGGGAAGATTATGGAGGATTATAGAAAAAGATTGTATTTGAATAAAGGTGTGCATCAGGCAGGTATTGGTAGAAGCATTATAGATGGGGAAATTATATGAGTAAAGGCAAGGAGATAAAGTGCATTTCTGGTTATTCAGCAATTGTCTCTGAATGCTAAATCCACCCTCTGATGTTGAAACCAGAACCCTGCAGGTTGTCTGCTGGATTCTATCAATAAGGGGCACTAAAGGGAGCAGAGGAGGCAGGGGGGATGAAGAAATGTCCTGGATCCTGTTTGGTGGCTCTTTCTAACAGTATTGCCCCACAATGCTGTCCATCCCAATAGGGGCATTTGGTTCCAGCGCTCAGCTCAGTGCAGAACCAGCTTCATTTCACTCTTGGAGGTGCCTGCACCAGCCTGACAGCAACCCTTTCCTGGAGGTTTGATCCCGAGCTCCAAGCAGCTTTGGCTCAGCATTTCAGAGGTATAGTCAGTAGCCAGGCATTATCCCTCCTCAGAGGTGCAGGTCTCAGTTCTATGAGGTCACTCGTCCAAACTTTTATTTCTGAAGACCCCATCCTCTCCTGTAATTGCTCAGTCCCAGAGTGATAGCTGCTACCTGTGTGAGCATTTCAGAGTTACTTCCGTTTCCTTTTGTCATTTTTAAATTCTCAGACACCTGTTTACCCATTTCCTTTAGTAAAATTTCTCAGTTGAAATACCTAGCATGGTTTCAGTTTTCTGACCAGAGCCTGACTGACAGCCACATGGAACATGTTAGTGAAGGCACAGTGGCTGGAATGCTGGATACCCACAGGGGAATGGAGACCGAGGTGGGAAGCTGCATCCTGCTTGTGAACGTTTCATGTAACGCGCTGCAGGGTTTAGACAGTAGGCAATGGGAAGTGTTCAAAGGTGTCTGAGCAGCTTGAAGTTCTAAATGGAAAATAAAGGTGAGCTAGACCAGAGGAAGGATAGTCTGGAGGCAAGGAGACCAGGCACTTCAACAGAATGGGTTGGGACTAGCTTAGAGCGGTGGGGAGAGGAAGAAAGGAAAAGATTTGGATACAGATCATGCAAATAGGTAGGAGAGATTCTAAGGTTCTTGTTTTGGCATGTTGATACATCATAAAGAAGTTTGCTAAGAAAGGAATATAGGAAGAAGAGATTGATCAAGGAAGAAATGAACTTATTTGGAACCTATTGACTTTGAGTGGTCTGTAGGTTCTTTTGTAAGTGTTATGCTATTAGTTGGAAAAAAAAACCTACTTAATGTTTCAGGGGTAGTTCATCCTGGAGATACAGATTTGGAGCAGGTGTGATAGTCATTGTTACAAAATATGAAGCAAAAGTAGAGATTGTAGACCAAGTAAATGAGGATTGTAGTCAGCACACTTAAGAAGAGCAACATTTAAGTCACAGATAGAGAAAGCAGGACCGTGAAGGATGCTGACAAGAAACTATGTCAACAAAATGCAGTGATCAGAGGAGGATATGAAATTAATCATAGAAGTCTTCCTGCTGTGGATGGTTATCTAGGGATTACTAGGCAGACTGGAAGAGTGTGAGTGGAAGGGCACGCTGAGTTAGGCAAAGATACAAAAAAAAAAAACAACAACATGGCTGCTCTTGATTGAATCAGACAGAAAGGCTTTGGGAATAAATAGAAAAAGGATTAGAAAAATTTGAGGAATTAACATTTAATGGAGGTTTTCGGAAGTCAGTCTAAAGGAGTGGTTCTCAATATTGGATGGCTTTGCTTTCTAGGAGACATCAGAAAATGTGACAAGTGGGTAGAGAGTAGAGAGGACATGTCCCTGGTAGCTAGAGACCAGGGATGCTACTAAACACCCTGACTGTGCAGGACAGCATTTCCCCCATCGTAATGCATTACTCCTCAATTAATGTTGGAGGTACAATGAAGAAGTACTGGCTCAGGTGCAGCCACAGTGATATAAACTGAGCAGCCATCCCTGAGGGACCCTGGACAAAAGAGAATGAGGAAGACTTGGCAGTTCTAGATCTGAGGGACAGTGAGCTTTCAGGTTCAGAGCCATGAGGATTAGAGGGGACTTTAAGTACTTAGAGTGAGAATATCTGAGTGGATCGTCTTCTTGGAAGAATAAATACAGAAGAGCAGGATCTAAGACAGACCCTTTAGCACTGCTCATGATTAAAGGGTAAGAGGAACCTGAAGCATCCTTGTCGTGTGACTTATTCTTTGCTCCCACTGAAACAGTAATGCCAGAGCTTGCAGCAAGCTTAAGACCATCCGGATAGGCTCTAGTTGAGGGAACTGACATCGGGGTTGAGTAGAATGAGAACCACAGCCCAGGCCTCGCGATGTAAGACTACTGCTCTCCATGTGGAAAGGAACAGTCAGGGGAGAGGCAGTGAACGGTGTTGCACGGTACAACCTACTGTGCTCTTCAGCACACAGCTGGCTTCTCTACTTTCAGGAGACCTGAAAGTACCTACCCTCTGTGTAGGTACTCAGCAGATTTTCAGTGGTTTGGACTAGCTGCTTTTATCTAACACTGGACAGGGCAAAGTTTGGTTGGTTTGTTTTTGATAGCATTAAATGTTACATCTTCTAGAGTTCTACCACATTATGACAGAGTTGCAAATGCAAATCATCTCACACAGAAAATAATACCAGAAATGTTTGAGGTCTAATGTGGGAATGACAAATACATTGGCATCTACACTGTAATTTCCTCTCCCCCAACCCCTCTTTATAGGAGACTGCTCTGGTTTGAATGTTTTTCTCCTCCAAAATGTATGTTGAAATTTAATTGCCATTGTAACAGCATTAAGAAATGAGAAATTTAAGAGGTGTTCTCTTTTTGTGTGTGTGTGGTACTGGAATTGAACCCAGGGGCATTCTATTTCTGAGCTACACCCCCAGAACTTTTTCTTTTTCTAATTTTGAAATAGGGTCTCACTAAAGTTGCTGAGGGTCTTACTAAGTTACTGAGGCTGGCTCGAACCTGTGATCCTCCTGTCTCAGCCTGCCAAGTACTGGGATTATAGACCTGCACCCACACCCAGCTTAAGAGGTATTCTTAATACTATTATCTTAGGAATGGGTTTGTGTGTGTGTGTGTGTGCCTCTCTCTCTCTCTTCCCTTCCACCATATTATGACATAGCAAGAAGGCCTCTACCAGATGCTGGCTCTTTGATTTTGGACTTTCCAGCCTCCAGAATGTCGAGCCCATAAATATCTATTCATTATAAATTACTCAGTTTGTGATATTCTATTATGGCAGAACAAAACGAACTAAGACAAAAATATAGCTATTTAATCATGGAACTCTTTTGCCCTGAACTTCAGAATCCTTCTCAACACAAGGTTCCAGGCATCTACCACTAGTTGACAGAGCTGGCATAAGGATAAACACCCATTTACAATCTTGGCATTATCTCCATTTCATCCTGCATGCAGTTGTAGATTTAAAACTTCACTGGGGATTTCTACTCAACATGCAACTTTCAGTTATAACTCAATTTACTGGTGCCCTTCTATGTGGATTGGCTTCAAGATGAAAAGGATGAAATTATTTTGTGACATTTATTTTAAGCTTATCCAGTGTCTTCCCTCAGTAAACAGGTAGGTTCATTTTAAAATCTCTTATACAACACTTGATCCAGTATTGAATGCAAATAGTTATTTGCTACATACAATACTTTTGTTATGGTAAAATATGACTTAGATATAGTAAAGGCAAATACTCCTTTGGTAATAGCTTGACTACATTCTAAAAAAAACCTTTTACTTTTGACAAAGAGAATTTATTTATGGTGTGTCCAATATCATATCACATAGCCTATAACCCCCTGATATTGCAATATTTGGAATACTTTCAAATGGGGTGACCAAGATAATCTTTAGACTTTGACAGATGAGGTTACAGTATTAATGTTAAGACTTAAACAGAGTTATGTGGCCAAAAGATGAAGTGTGGGATCCTGGTGGAAAGACTGAAGTCAGCAAGGTGTTGTAATAGCTCTGATTGTAGCTTCTGTAAGCAAGCCTCAGTAGTAGATAAATAAGCTGGCTCAATGGCCATGAGTGTATTGAAACACTCAGAATTTCCACAGTGAAAGAACAGGAATGAACACCATTTCTTCCTCTTTTACTTCTGTTTATTTTTCTTGTACTTTGGATGAGGAGAGTCCTAGGGATGTAGCTCAGTTATCCATTTCTTTAATTTGTTTTGTGTGTCTGTGTTTCTTGATTGTTACACGTATTTGCTCTTTTCAAACTGCAATCTATTGTCAAAAGGTGAATTACAAGACCTTGATGCCTCATCCTTCTATTAGTCCTTTCTAGAAGGTGTAGAAAAGCAGACCTATATGTTCAAAGAGGGCGCAGCCAGAACTTAGTGTTGCAACTTGTTCTGTTCTTTTTTTCTTTTGCAACCTGAGGGTCACTTATTCCCAGATGGTCAGGATGATCCCTTGCACTACCAGAGGGAAGGTTTCTGTTCTCTGTTTGTGTTTGGTTCAAAGCTCTACATTGAGGCTCACCCTGTCAGTGAGCTGCTATGCTTGAGCAATGCGGGGTCTGTATTTATAGACTTGAAAGTTTCTCTTTTTGGCTTGGTCTCCTGCATGTCAAGGAATTGATGCAATGCATTGCCATGGCAGCTTGCCTTGATGGTTGTATTAATAAAGTGACCTCTACCTTCACCACCTGAAACAAGCCCAGGATTGCTGAGCGAAAGATGCTCCAAATTGTTCCTGTCCTTTGCAAAGCAACATCAGTGTGAATAACCTCCACCCAACAGGCTAATAACAAAGGTATGTGTGCTACCTTTAGGTCTGATTTAGGCATCTGAGAATTGGTGGCAGGGAGCTGAAGAGTTGTGATTATGACCCACTTACACAGCCTTTGTGGCTGTTTGACTAAGTTGTGAGAGGTGAGATGTAAAACTGAACCTACAGGCTGAATCCTGGGGCATGGAAGAAACTTTATAGAATGTAATCTAATGGCCCTTTTGGTGGAGGGGGATTCTAGCTACAATAACTGATTTTCTTCCCTTTTTCTCACTTCCATCTTGCCATGACAGGTGGTATGGTGGAAAGGGGAAAAAAAAACATTTGTTAAGAGCCATGAAATCTGAGTTCTAATTCTGACTAGTAATTCTGATGTCAATTCACTGTAAGGCCTTGAATATATCATGAAACTACCTAGTGACATCCAACCATCCATCCATCCATCCATCTACCCATTCACCCACTTATCATCTAACCAGAGAATGCTTTAGGTGATGGGCCAGACCAGCAATGTAATTGCACATGTGGAGTTTGTAATCTCACAACTCTAATCCTAGGGAAAGGGTTTGAAGTAAGTATTTCTAAAGTTCTCTTGAGTTTTATTATTTGTATGAATATTTTTAACAAAAAGCACATCCTTATAAAGGCAAAGAATTAGGAATTCCTCCCCTTTGTGATTAAATATCTGATGACTCCCAGACTTCTTCAATATGAGTGTTTGACAATAACTTGGGTAGCTATTTTGTTTTGCCCATCAGTCTTATCTGGTTCCCAATGGAACAGGATAGTTTCCCCCTCACGTGCACTAAAAGCATGAGGTGATAAGAAGAGAATTAGGAGAAGATCTTGCATTTGAGTCCCATCTCTTTGGTTAATGGGTTGAGTGTACTTGGGGAAATCATTAACCTCTTCGTGGCCATCTTTCCACATTTCTGAAGCAGAGATAATAGCACTTGTCCTATTGACCCACCTCCCAGCTGTTGGGATCCTGGAGATGAATTATGTGGAGGTACTCTAAAAATATGAAGCACAACCTAACTATTCTTTGTTAGCAGTCAACTCCTTCTTCAATCCTCCCCAATGGTAGAAGCTCAGGCAGAAGAGTGCAGAATAATGCATTCATCACTACCTATCCAAACCAAGGTACTTGAAGTGAGAGAGGAAGCACTGCCCTTCCTGGAAGGCAGTTCTGTGTGTGCTCTGTGGGTAGCAATCCTGAGAGAGTATATTCAAAGTATATTTGTATTCAGCTGCTGTGTACTCCACAAAGCCTTGCAAGGTCACTTTGGAGTGGCAATGTCCATTTTATACTTTAATTCAATATGATTTTCCTGTACCAATCAGAGTACATAAATAAGGGGTGTTTTTGTTGAAGGTGGGGGAAGAGTCAGGTACAGATGCAAACAACAGACAGGAACCTGGAGGCCACCATGTGGAAGCGTCCTCCATTTCTTGCCCTCAGCCTGCCTGTCTGTATCAGTATCTTTCTGGGGACAGTGATACTTGTGGCATAATTTCCATGTGACAGCATCCAGACTACTTGGTTTTGGGGTGACAAAGCGAAGGAGTGGAGCTAAAGGGGCTGTAGGGGATGGTGTAGATGCTGTCAGCTGGATGGTCAGCTGTGGCTACATAAGCAGGTGCAGCAGGTTGTGCTGTGGGGAGCAGCCATTCTATTCTTATTTATCTAACATCAAAGCACCTGTTATGGGAGTGGTACTTTATCTCCTTCAACCACAGAAAACACTGCCTACAACATCATAATAATGGCCCATTCATTTTGAAGGGGTCCATCCCTACAGTCTGAAGACTCTGAGCTGGTGTGAAAGAGGTGACGGTGACTCTAATGCAGGAGCAAGAAGCACTGCCCAACACCCCTACAGGCTTTGGCTTTTGCAACCCGAATAAAGCCTCTGCTGATATTGAGATCGAATTAAGAATTCACTGAGAATCCTACAAGCCGAAGGCTGGGCACCTTTCCCAAAGCGATCATTAATGATGTATTGAAATCCTATTTAGGTCAACACCTTCAGACTCAGACATAGGCAAGGTGCTCATAAAAACAGTGCTGAGAAATCACAGATTTTTCTCATCAGGTATAAGACAAGGCACTTGTCTGGTTTAATTAAAAGGTGCAAAGCAACCCCTACTCATAGCTCAAGGTGAAAGATGGCATTCATTGGGAGGGGTGTGCACACACAACAGTGACACACATCCAGGTAGAGACCATTGCTTCCAAGTACATGCCATTAAGTCAGGAGGAAGTAGATGTAAAATGTTAATACAGTATTATCCTCTAAGTTATACAAATACCTTATATAACGTAAGCCTTAGCAAAAGTATTGGAATAAATGGTAACAAAATGTGCAGTTGATTTTAGTCATTCAAATTGTTGTCTTTATACTTTTTACTTTTTTCCTAATTGCCTCAAATAAATATATAGTCCTCTGAAGATATGAAAAATACTAATGAAGGGAATTACTGTTTCTTGAGAAAATAAAATTTTCTTGTGATAAAGGCAATTTATTTCAGAAATGAATCACGCTATCGCATTTTGCAAAATTTCAGTTCCTGTGTTACTAATATAGATTTCTAATAAAACTACCAATTATCTTAAATGTCCAAAAAAGTCATCTCAGAGAAGGCATGAGTTCCTACATGATCTCAAAGTCATATGAGTGTCATAGACACAGGGTCCTTGACTTGCTAAGGACTCCACAGCCCCGGGAATGGAGGGAGGTTTCTGAGCTAATGGGATCTGCACACTGATAGCTATTTCATTGGTACCAGTGTAGACTGTGCAAAATGAGTGGACATTTCTACTACTGAAGACCAAATCAGTGATGACTGTGACTGAATTTCCCACCACCTCTCCAGTAGAGGGGATCAGAGTTGGATTTAAACCAACTTAAAGAGGCCAGGCATGGTGGCACACACCTATAATCCCAGTACTTGGGAGGCTGAGACAGGAGGATCGCAGGTTTGAGACCAGCCTCAGCAAGGTAGCCAGACTCTCAGCAACTGAGCAAGACCCTATTTCCAAACAAAAAACAACAACAAAAAAAGGGCTGGGGCTGTAGCTCAGAGGTAGAACACCCCTGGGTTCAATCCTCAGTACCACAAAACAAACAAATGAACAACAACAACAACAAAACTAACTTAAAGAAAACCTATTCCATGCAGATTGAGTTTGTGGGATAACCTGCTACCCTTGTACATGTCTGTTCATGGTGACTCTATCATTAGTGTGCAGCACTGTCTCAGGCACTGAATAGAGCCTCACTAAATATTTACTAAGAAAGTAAATTTGTCCTTTATTCCTGCCTCTTTCTGAATGGTGGGTATATACTTTATTAGTAAATAACTAGCTAGTAAGGAGAGACTAGTAAATTGCTAATTAGATGGAAAAGGGGTGGAGAAGATAGGTATAGATATAAAGCTTATAGGCCGGAGAGCAGGAAGCAGAAGGTTTTCCTTGATGAACTCAGTTTAGTCACCTGGAAGTAGGGGTGTGGCCATCTACTGAGCGTGAGTAGGTATAAGGGGGTGTCTTGAGGGGAAGGGTGGAGTCCTGGCAGAGAATGGGAGAGGAAGCAGATTAGGAACACAAGGAGAAGCTGCTGAGCAGCTTCGACACTCCAAATCAGGGTGGATACTGGTGATTTTTCAGAGGTTCCCATACATGATTTTTTTCAAGGTAAAACATGAACAGGAAGAGACTGGGAACTTGTATTAAGTTTGATTTATTTATTTATTTTTCCTTTGGTGATACAATGTATACCTGGGGAAGGGACAGAGGTGAGGGAAAGAAGCAAGGATGGCCGGGGGTTAGCCGGGGGTAGTGGCGCACGCTTGTAATCCCAGTACTTGGGAGGCTGAGACAGGAGGATCGCAGGTTCGCGGCCAGCCTCAGCTACTTAGTGAGGCCCTCCACAACTTAGTGAGATCCTGTTTCAAAATAAAGAATAAAAAATAGGCTGGGGGGGTGTAGCTCGGAGGTAGAAGCCCCTGGGTTCAATCCCCAGTACCAAAAATAAAAGAGAAAAGAGATCAGAGACATTCCTTTCATTTTTCATCAAGCAAAATGTATCAGCTCTTATTATCATCCAGGCATTGTAATATGAAGGTGAAAGAGACGTAGCCCTGGATCCCTGAAGGAACTCAGTGACTTTTTTTTATTTTAAATTGGGAAGGTGATTAGTTAAATTAAATTTGGAAAACAGACTAAAGGAAAATCCAGTTGGAGCTGTCCCACTTGGGGCTGGGAGGGAGGTGAAGGACCCTCGTGGGGACGCAGAAGAATGCAAGCAAGAGGATTTGGGGCTCTTTGAAAAGACGTGGAAATTGTGAAAGACAATCTATACAGCCGCATGCCGGTGCTGAAGACAGATTTGTAAAACATTCCACTTTCTGGCTAGGAGGCAGAGCGATACTACGGGCTTTTGATATCCAGCATTAAGCAATGCAAGTGTCTGTGGCTGAAAGGAGATAATTGTGTCATTAATTCCAATGTGTGGTTTTTTTTAAAAGACAGAATTTCAATGCCTTTGAGCACTTTGTAAAGCTAAAATATAATTTGAGGTTCCTGTTTGTCAAGCCATAGCCAAATGTCTCCTTAGAGACTTAATTTTTCCTATATATACTTGGCAGGAGCGTTCTAAATATGGTCTAAGCCCTCTTAGGATTTTTAAACAGCAGGGATATTTAAGTATGAAAAATAGCTCCTGAAATCACACAGCAGTAACTTTTCTTAATGATTTTTTTTCCCTGGGAATCACTGTAATTCACTCTTGTCTGCCGTGGCCTTGCTGTCACCAAAGCCACCTCCTGACAATGTCAAACCAAGTCTGGGGAGGTGATTTTTATAATGTCAGGATGAAACAAAGCCATTTCCCTGTTAATGCCAATGTCAAGGCAAAATGAATTGGTGTCAATAAATTCAAGGTGAGGAAAACAACATTATGGAATCAAGAGAATGTGCAAAACGATGACAGGAGTCATTTAGGGATGCCTGGCTCCAAGTAAAAATGACTGCTAATTTCAAAAAAATGTATTTGCTACCACACAGGGGAGCAGACATTTAAATTTTCTACAATTCGTTAGGGAGGTTAAGAAAGGACAAAGAGGTTACAATTATAGACAAGTCATAAGCAGACCTTTTCAATAAAGTCAGCACTGACCGTTGCAACTAACATTGCCCTTTCTCATATATTAATTCCTGAGACGCCCAACATTTGAACCGCAAAGTTTAGTACTTTATGGTTTATTGTGGTGGTGTCTAAAAGTTTGGGTTCTAATACTGACATCACCACCACTGGGGGGGGGGCGGTCCTGTAATCTGAATCTCTGAACTTCCCTTTTTTTAATCTATAAAGGAGGCCATTTCACAGGGGTGGTGTGAGCAGGAGAGCTCATTCAACTCAATGATTATTATCAAGTGCTTTGTAAGTGCCAGGCACTGCTCCAAGTCTTGTAATAAAAGACAGACTGTAAGAGTCACAGATACAGTGTTTATTATTATAGGTTCACGTGTTTCTGTCTCATTAGACAAAGTCATCTCACAGAATGTACACTCTTATGTTTTCTAGTTCACTTTTATCATTCCTAATTTCTTTCTTTGGTGCTTAATAAGTGCTTGTTGATTTGGAAACAAAATCTTTCAGTTCTACAATTGCTTCAATGAAAAATCAACTACTTACCTATTGTAAGAAGATTGTTCATTTTTCTTTATTGAAGAGAAAAACAGAAAAAAGTCTTATTTAAGAAAAAATTTAATACAGGGATGTTTAAACTAGCTTGCAAGCTTTTTTTTTTTTGGTACTGGCCCTAATTTGTTTTTTATTTTGAAACAGGGTCTCGGTAAGTTGCGGAGGCTGTTCTTGAACCTGCGATCCTCTTGTCTCAGCCTCCCAAGTGCTAGGATTTCAGGTGTGCACCACTACACTGAGCTGCAGCATAACTTAACTTTTACTAAAAGTGAACTTCAGATGTGAGGCAGAAGGAAGAGGTACACAGAAGCCTTTTCTAATATCCAAAGTTCCCTTCCTCAGGGTTAAGTACGGTGTATGAAGAGGAGCAAAGCCACTTAGTTTGTGCGCTGGGCAGGGGCACTGGCATCCGATGCGCAAGGAGTTTGAAGGCTCTTCCTGAGAAGAGCAAGGTTGTTGTGTCTCGGGAGAGGGCTGAGCTGCTTAGATCCAAATCAGAGTCTGTCAGGGGATGTGGTGGAGGCTGTACCTCTGGGGATTTTCCCATCCAGACGTGGATACAATTGGGAGGCCGCGCACATTATCTAAAACATGATGAAAAGACATTGCAGCTGTTCTTTGAAGCAGACTGAGATGTACCCAGGTTAGGTGAAGCGGAGACAAATAGGATTTGGGCAGAAGAGGAATCACAGGACAGGCTTTCGCAGTAGCTGTGCTAACCTCTCCCTTTTCTCCACACTTCTTTTTTTTCTTGCGGTACCAGGGATTGAACCCAGGGGTGTTCTACCTCTGCGCTACACCCCCGGCCCTATTTTTTTTAAATACTTTATTTTGAAACCAGGTCTCACGAAGTTGCGGAGGGCCTCCCTAGGTAGAGAGAGAGAGAGAGAGAGAGAGAGAGCGAGCTGAGGCTGGCCGCGAACCCGGATCCTCTGGTCTCCGCCTCCCAAAGTACTGGGATTACAATCATGCGCCACCACGGCTGGCACACACTTCTGCTTTTTCACACCGATGTATGTTTACGATAATAGGAGTTATTCTAAAATACAAGTGCCATGAAGATGAGGATTTTCAACATTTTGTTCTTTGCCATGCAGTGCCTAGAACAGCGCTTGGTAACAGACTGTATTCAATGAATATCCGAGGATTTTTGAGTGAATGAATAAATGAATTATATAGAAAAAAATCACATATTCCATATCCATCGCTTCCTTTCTGCTTCTAAAATAGCTTCCCAACTGTGTCTTTCGCCCCAAAATTAAATTGCACAGAAGTGCTATAGCCAGATTGAATTTCCTCAGAAAGTGTTTTCACAATACTTCTCACTCATTGTCTCACTTGCAACCTCCAGTGGCTCCCCACTGCTAAGTGGATAATCCTGGAGTCAGGATCCCCTGCCACGGGATCCGGATCGGGATTGCCCATCATCTGCTTTGGCTCTGCGACATAAACTTTCTCCTACTGGCTAGTGTATGTGTGTACACACACACACACACACACACACACACACACACACACACACTATGTAAGTAAAAAAGGCCAGAAATTTTACATATGTCATCTCACTAAATATTTCCAATAACCTGGCAGAATAGGTATTATTATTACTGTTTCTGTTTTATGGAGGATGTGTAGCTCTTACCTACGCCTCCCAGTGGCTGAGCAGCAGAGGCAGGACTAGAATTGATGCCTTTCTGACTCTAAAGCACCCTCCAGTCCACGCAACCCTCCTCCCCCTTCACTGCCACCTGCCGACCCGACCCTGTGTTTGGAACTCTGCTCTTGATGTGTCCTTCCTTAGATTCTCCTCTCATCCTTGAAAGTCCAGCTCATAAGCGACCCCCACCATAAAGACTTCTCTGTCTCAGCCTGTAGATGTCTTCCTGTCTTTGAACCCTTATAGCAGATGGTTTAGACATGGATACAGCCATAGATATACATGTAGATATAGTTTGAACAGCCTGGATTTAACTTTGGCTCCACTAAATACTAGCTGGATGATCTTGTGTGTATCATTCAACCCATCTGTGTTTCATTCATAAAAGGGATAATTTAACGCCTGACATCTACCGTCACGACTCGTAGATTAAGTGAGTTAATGCATATAACTCAAATAGAACAATGCCGGCCACACAGAAAGTGCTGCAGTCAATGTTAAACTTTATCGAGCTCTTTGAACCCTACAGCCAACACTCCTTCTCCATGCACACTTCTTGTCTCCTCCACTAAGACACAAGCAATCTGAGGGCAGGCCATTGTCTGGCACCTCTTCTTGGCCACACTGACTGGCATGGTGCTTGTTACACATCATCTATCAACATTATTCCTTGAGGGTGATAGATGCCTCTTTCATCTTTGTGTCTTTAGACATCTCTTTTATCTTTGAATCCTATCCTAAGCATCTATGCTTCCTCCCCCCTGCACACAATAGGAGATTCTCAAAGATTTTTTTTTTCCAGTGATGATTTGTCAAACAAGTTTAGCATTCCCAAAGCTATGGAAGAATAAGTCATTCCTGAGAACATAATTAAAAACAGCCTGAGTTTCCATTACTGCCTTTGAGGAGTGGAGTCATAAAAGTCCCTTCGCTTAGCAGGTTTTCACACCGTTTGCTTCTGTTTCTTGGATTGTGCTGAGGAGTTCAGCCTAGAGAGAGAGGCAAAGAGGACAGAGAAAGAGGAGAAAAGTGGATTGGGCTGAGTGGGCCAGAAATGCCCACCTGAGCCTACTCAGAAGGGTCGTGTCTGTCCTGCTCATAGGCTGCCTCCAGCTCTACTTGTTTGCAGGTAGTTTCAAGGCCTTACACTACAACTGTACCTTGGATTTGGCCTCTATTTAAGCTGTGTCACTCCAAGAATTAGAACAATGAATGACTCTCCTGTATTCCCCATAGGAAGGTGCAGAGGAGCGAGAGGCAGATTCTCATCCTACCCAACTCCCCGAATTACCATTCAGACTTGTCCTGAGACTAGAGTTAAGACCCTGAACTCCAGCACTTTTCTTGACACTGGATAAGCTGCTTGGCATGTTCTGTAATCCCACTTGGATCATTCTATCTGTTTTTTTTTTTCTTCCAGGGTTATAATTATTTTTTTAGCCAGTCATTCTATGAAGGCCTTTCGGTTAATTTGAAGTTCTTTGGCCCCTGTTACCCCACATTCCCTG
The DNA here is from genome assembly GCA_004027185.1 of Glis glis. Classification (NCBI taxonomy): domain Eukaryota; kingdom Metazoa; phylum Chordata; class Mammalia; order Rodentia; family Gliridae; genus Glis; species Glis glis. Next base: position 18,167 of record PVJS01011627.1, on the reverse strand, counting down.
GGTACCTGCTACCTGTTACTGCTGCATTAGATGGTTCAGATATAACCATGACACTCACTTCCATCCAGTGCTTGCTATCTATACTAGGTGCTCCCAACTCCTCAAATCTTTTTTTTTTTTTGTGTGTGTGTGGTTGAGCCCAGGGTCTCCTGCATGCTAAAGACACATTCTACCATGGAGCTATACCCCTGTCCTCTCCTCAAATCCTTTGAACTTATTCCAGTTTCTTTGGATCTGTTTCAGGCAGGTCTCTGACCTGTTTAATCAGGCAATTCCTTTGAGCTAATGATGTTGCAGGTTATAAATCCTTATGTTTGTCAACTCTACCTGCAAAGTTTAAATGTTCTGGTCTAGAGACTAGGTTATGACTGGCTTGGCTTTAACAAGACAAAGCACAGTAGTTAATTCACAGATTGCAAAGAAAGGAAAGATTCACAAAGGTAACAGAGGCTCTTTTTTGGGGGGTACTGGGGATTGAACCCAGGGACATTCTACCTCCAAGCTATGCCCCCAGTCCTATTTTATTTTAATTTTGAAACAGGGTCTTGCTAGGTTCATGAGAGTCTCACTACTTGCAGAGGCTTTCCTCCAACCTGTAATCCTCCTGTCTCAGCCTCCCAAGTACTGGGATTACAGGCATGAGTCACCACACCCGGCTAACTGGCTCTTTTAAACACAAAGCAGACACCTTGCTTATGTTAAATATGGGAATAAAAACACAACCTTCACCCTGTTGTCACTCATTACTTTGATTTTTGGAAAATGATTATTAGAAGACTCTTTTATTTAGTCTAATAAGCAAATATGTATTTTTAAGACAATCCTAAATCTCTCAAATCTTCCAAAATGAAGATATATTTAAAAATGAACCCATTGTATTTTTCCTGTATTTTAGGTATTGCCAGGTTTGGAGTCACTGATGCTATGAATACATAATAAGGGCAATTATATATTTCAAAACTAAAAAATTTTTGTTTTGAAACAGGGTATTGCTAGGTTGCTGGGAGTCTTGCTACATTGCCGAGGCTGTCCTCAAACCTGCAATCCTCCTGTCTTGGCCTCCAAAGTACTGTGATTACAGGTGTGTGCCACCACACCTGGCTAAGGACAATACTTTAATAAACATATAGAAGGGACTCCTAAGGACATAATCAGGGCCCTTGTCTTGTGTAGACCAGGTAACAAACCATTTGAAAAAAAAAATCTTGCGAAACACAAGCCCATTTTGGTTCTTATCAATTTTCTGATGAGAATGCTTAGACTTTCTTTTGAACACTTGGATAGATAAAATGCATTAATTAATATTATAGATTATGCATTTGCTATTTTAAGTTCATCAATTTTATTTCCTGAGAACAAGTAGAAAAAACAAAGCTACCATGAATTAAAACTGTGCCTTGGTTTTGTTAGCATTACATAACCAACAAGATGAAAATTGATGACAAAATTCAGTCAGTAAAGAAGAATCATGCCAAAATTTCAAGATAAATGAATTTTTATGACCAAGTCATAAACTACATAATATAGATTTAGCTTACAATGCTAACATCAATAGATCCTAAACTATATTGCCAAGAGCAATAAAGTGAGAATAATGGGAAAAGATTGAACGAGCACATGAAAAGTAAGGAATTTTCAGTGATTTCCAACTCTTATCAGTTTATTTCCAAAGAATCCCATAATGAATTCATATTGATGATGGGTACTTTCCTAATGACATCAAAATGCATGATCAATACATGCTAACTAGGCTAGGGATCCAGCTCAGAACATTCTTAATTAGAAACCAGTCAAGGTACAATGAAAACCTGAGCTGGCATGGGGAAATGGGAAGGGAGAAATCCCATTCCCTGGTTTGTTTGATGATGGATCTAAGAGTCACTTGGAGATGGTCTGGTACAGTATGCCTCTTACCTCCCCTGTAGGAGAAATAGCAAGCATTGTGTGGTCATACCAATGTGACCTATTGTCACATTTTGGCTCCTCGGCCCCCTAGTGGTGGGACCCTGCCATAGCAAGCAGCTTCCCTGAGCTTTGGCTTCCACATCTGTCAGGTAGTTTCAAATATGAGCACAGATACCTATAAAAAGCTTAGCAAAAAATGGTAACTATTTTGATTGTAGGGAGATCTACATGAGATGGAATTATATATGAAACATCTGGCAAACAACAACAACTTCTTAAATGTTAGTTCCTCTTCTCCCTCTACATAGTCCCTCTTCTGGGTTGGTAACTAAAAGGAAAATCACAGGTTGATATCTCATTATATAAATCTCTTTTAGGGGGTTCAGTCAAACCATCACCAGCATGATAGCAAAAGCTTGTGTTTATGTGTTCCACGCTTCGTCTGTACAGGAATGATTCTCAGTGCTTTTCATACACTGACTTAGGTAATCCTTTTAACAACCTTATAAACTAGGTACTCTGTCTCATGCTGACAGTTTTTCCTATGAATAATCCAGGACTAGAGGAGGCAAACAAGCTGTCCCAGGTCACACAGGTAATGGGAGGCAGAGCCTGTGGTCCCACCCACTTCAGGGGGCATAATTATTTTGCTCTCTTTTTGGTACTCAGGATTGAACTCAGGGGCACTCTACCTCTGAGCTACACCCCCAGCCCTATTTTATTTCTTTTATTTTGAAGCAGGGACTGGCTAAGTGGCTGAGGCTGGCCTTGAACTTGTGATCCTCCTGTTTCATCCTCCCAAATATTGGGATTACAGTTGTGTGCCATCACACCCAGCTCAGAGTTATTGTTTTAATTTAAACACCATATCATGTCACTCTAATAAACAAGTATGTATTTTTAAGACAACCCCAAATCTCTCAAATCTTCCAAACTGAAGATATATTTAAAAATGAATCCACATGCCCACTGTACCTGGAATAAAATCCCACCTCTTACCCTGGCCTTCGGGGATGGTGATCTGGTGCTGGCCCCCCCACCCCACCCCACCTCAGACCATCTCCCTCTCACCACTCTCCGGCTTCTTCCTAACTTCTGGGCTTTGGCAAGCATTTCCTGTCTGGAACACTTTCCTCCAGAACTTTCCATGGTGAACTCTTCCTTAACACTTGGGTCTCAGCTTGAGTGATACTGACTAGGAAAGGCCTTCACTGACCACACAGTCTACAGCGGTCTCCGGCCACTGCTTCTTCAGTTACTTGCTTTCAGTCTCCTTCTACCAACACTTGGGAGGAGATGGAGAACATTCCAAGGAGGTCAGCAGGGAGCTCCCTGAGAGCAGGCTCTGTGCCTTCTGACCCGGTATCCTCAGTACCTGGGACAGCGGCCGGCACAGAATTCACGCTGTGCCATGAATTATCCAGCAAATGGAAGGCTTCTACAGCTTCTTTCGCCCAGCATCCATCCTTTAAAAGCCCCCAAATAGGGCAGGGATAATGGATATTGTGGAAACTCTTCTGGCTGGAATGGGTTTTAATTGCTCTTCTACCCCAGGATTAAACTCTTCTGCTCTTTTTGGCTTTAAGACCTGATGAGAACCATAGGACACAATTGGCACCTCAGTGCAAGGGGCTGCCGGGCCCTCTAGAGTTAAATATCACAGGATATGTCTCAGCACTGTTGTTTTATGTAGCCTTGCTCCAGGGGAATATTATGCACTTGGCAACCCAGCAGAACATTCCCCTCAGAGAAGGGATCATTTCTCGTGATGGATGGACAGTTCCCAACATTGGTTCCTACAGCTAGGCTACCTCCTAATTTCTAGTTTGGTGTAAAAGTGAAAGTTGAAGGATGTTCTGCTGTCAAAAAAAAAGAAAAAGAAAAGAAAAAAGAACCTATCAAATAATTACAGCTATTATTTCACACAGAGCTGCCTTTTTCCCCGGCAGTGCAGCTAAGGTGCTGGGAATATAAATATTCGTAAAAAGTCAATATTAAACCATGGGCCATAGAGGAAATCATTTCATATCCCAAATAAGAAACTATTGGATTTCTTTGTGAGGTTTAATTGCCAAAGTTATCCCAAAGTGTAAAATCGGTCCTGTCTGATAAAATATTATCTCTTAGTGCTCAGAAGGAAAGCTTGGGCAAAGTCAGCTCAGCTCTTCCAGAGAACTGAGCAGAGAAGCGATGTCACGCTAAACGAGGTGGCTAATGACCCCAGAGCACACTGGCTGTGACCTGTCAGCATGGTGCCGCGAGGGGCACACTGGCCCGGGCTCAGTCGCAGGGCCCCAGGCAGGTGCTTCTTCCTGAGGCTCATGACAAGAGCCAGGACCACATCTGACTCTGAAGCATTGCCCGGATGCACCGGGCCTCTGCCTGCACGCACTGCACCCAGAACGGCTTGCCAAGGTTTTCTCTCCTGTTGTAGCCAATTGTTTTCTACTCTCAATGTTCTAAAGAAAAGGAAAAGAACAAGGTGAGAAATCCGAAAGAACAAAGAGCGGCGGCTGTACTACTTCGAAGTTCATTTGCACTCCCGAGTGTACATCAGGCTAGTCAGGAAGGGGATACTGATTTGTGATTTAAAATCCATCACTGGAAAATCCACAAGCAAATAATTTGCTCGGGCCTCCTGCTCTGCCTGTGAATGTGTGTGTGTGTGTGTGTGTGTGTGTGTGTGTGTGTGTGTGTGTACACCATACGGTGCTGGGGAATGAACTGGGGTACTCTGTTACTATGCTGCACTCTCAGCTTTTTATTTTTATTTTTTGAAACAGGGTCTCCCTAAGTTGCTGAGATTGGCCTCAAAGCTGCATTCCTCCTGTCTCAGCCTCCCAAGTACTAGGATCACCGGGCCTGCGGTGAACATGTTATTCCAAGTTCCACAACCTCTGCATTGGAACAGCTCCTTTGTGCCAATTCCTTTCAGGCTACAGTGCACTATTCCAGAGGTGTCTTAACAAAAGCCCCCCTGCTGGCTTCCTGCTAGGTCACTGCATAATGGGTTTTGTCAGGAGAAACCAGCAGCAATGCTGCTAAGCCCTCCCCCACTGTAAAGAATCATTAATCTCGACTGTGAATAATTCTGAACGACTTGACTGAATAGAAATAACCTCAAATTGAAAATATAGGTATTTTTTTCCTCTTGGCAACTTCTCATTTTCTCCCGCTGCTGCCTTGCTCCCCTACCCCCACCTTCTCATTCCTGTTTTTAGGCTGACATCTCTGTACCCTGGTAAGGGTATTTTCAAAGACTCTCCAACAGCCATGAACTCGGAGAATAGGAGCTTCAGAAAGTACGAATTCTATTTTGAGGCTGAATGAAGAGCATAACCCGAAGCGAGTGGCCTCGGTTAGGAAAACAAAACACAACACAACGGAACCTGGATTTTACAAAGGAGCTATGAATAAAGTCATCTCAGGTTTAAGACTCAAATCAAATTAAATGCAACTTCTATCTCTCTTTGAACCACATGCTTATAAGTCTTTGCAAAGTTGCAAATGAAGAAAGGGGAGGTTTTTTTTTTTCTTTTTGATGCACTTCAGGTAATAATGCCTAGTGTGAAGCAGTGTGTGTATCAAAATCCAGAAATGACATTTTTAGACATAAGAGAGAAGAGTAAAAATAAGATAAACACTATGCATTGGAAATGACTTCTTAAAACAGCATCCATCCCATTTCCTAAATTTATTTGATTCCTTCTGAGGTTTGTAGGAAGTAGAAAAAAATTAGGCAAAAATTAAATTTTATTCCTTACCAGTGAATAATGTTTCTAACTTGAAAATAGAGTTAGTATCCAACAAATAGGATTCCACACATAGGAAAACTACGGAAATTGGGATGATAAATCTGGCCCACCGGGTTTTGGCATGCAATAATGCTATGGAACAAACCATTATATGAAAAACAGTAACTATGGAAATATGGTAATGATAACTAATGGTAAGATGTGACTTTTTTTTTCTTCTCCTCCCCCTATCCTCTGAGTTGTTCAGCTTCAAAAAGGCCACCGGGCTATTTTTCAGTAATTGTTTCATGAAGATTGTTAATATGTGAATTAACTGAATTTGCAGGACTTTAAAAAGGAAGCAGTGGACACTCTGCCCATTTCTGTCCATGTTGCAAATGATACCTATTTTTTAATTTTAAGCCAGATGGTCAATGAAGGCAGTGACCTCAATAATAGCCAATGTAATTACCTACTTTATTTTCACTGAAATTGAAACTTCATTGAAAATAATTTTGTCTCTCAGTTTATTTATGGTGAAAAGTGCTTCTTACCTTTTGAACTTTAAGACTACTGGGCTGAATATAATAGCTAGAGATCTCCTTTAATCACCTCTAATGGCTTTGGAGTAGGCTGAAGTTAAATTTAAAATGATATAGAGTTCTTCTGCTTCCCCCAGACTGGCAGTTCCTAATTTTAGAAGATTGCCACTGGAGTGGTGTAACAGTGGAACTAATGTGTTATCCCCATTAATCTGACTAATAGATTGAAAGGAAGGGGATTTTGAACCAGCTTTTTATTGTTCTGTGTATTTTAATCTTTAACATTAGATGTATGGTGAGTAATACTTTCCGACATTCAGATGATCACGTGTTGCAGTGGACTATATCTGCACTTGGACTAGGAGAGCAAATGAAATCAACTGTTAATGGGAAACGGAGCCCTTTTATCTAATATCATGGATAAAAGCATACCAAACTGAAGATGGGATCATTTTCTAGTATCTCTAAGGATTCTGGGATACATAAATGAAAAGAAGTCATCACAAAAATTTCCTGACAGTACTCATAACACAAAAAAGCCAAGAAATTAATGTTCTGCTTCTTAGATATTATGGCAAAATATTAGATTCATAATTTTCTAATATATTAGGAGGCGAACACATCCTCACAATATAAACTCATAAGTCTACTGACATAAATAATTTATTCTGGCAGCTTATGTATGATTCAAACTGTAATATTTATGAAAGAATGTTGCAATCTTCTTATTACAAAAGTTTAATAAAAATAAATTATTATTAGAGAAAAATGAATAGCATTTTCCAGCTCACTCAAAACAAGAAAACACACCCCAAAGTCTATTTGCTTTCTTAGAACATTTCTTGAAAATCTGATAGACAGATTGCATGTTATAATTAAGCATAATTTTAAACAACATTCCTAAATTCTTTATTAGTTCGGCACAATAACATGTTCAATGTAACCACCTTGGATGGGTGCTCATATCTCTGTCGATAGCACTGAGCACGGTACCATGAACATGGGTAAATGTGAACCGTACAAATTGAACTCTAATGTATTACTTCTAGACTTTTCCAAATGTGTGCTGCTTTTTGTGGTTAAAATATTGGATCGAGGATTTCGTACCAAAAGAACCAGAAATTCATACTAGAAAATAAGAGGAATGATAGATAGATAGTGTTTCCTTCCGATTTGTATGTTACTGCCTACTGGCCTTTATTTCTCTCCACAAATACTTTCCTAGTGAAGAAGAACAGATCGGAGCAATTTTATATTTGTGCACCTAACACAGCACAAAAAAGACCATGTTGGCCAGACATGCTTGAATCTTGAGATTTGTATCTTCTCTAAATAATACAACTTTGATGTGCCAGTAATTAGAATTGTGACAGAACAAACAGAAAGCCATTTCTTCTGTGTGAGGATAGTACTGTGTGTAGCATTTCTGCAGAATTATTTATTCATCTGTATGTTGATTATATGGCACAATACCAAATGTGTTATTCCATAGACCTGAGACCTATCATTCCAGATTGATCTTGTAAATTCTTTTTATAGTGGACCTCTGATAGCTAATGGCCCATGAAAGTATGGATGTCATCCAAGATGGGGATTAAAGTCTTGTATCATGCTATGTGAGCAACAGTATTGCATTGTGTAGCCAAAGTTATTTGCAGACCAACATGAAACCAAATGGGACCTCTAAGCCTGGGTTAGAAGGTTCCCCAGTTGGTATCAGAAGCTTTAACCTCCTTCGAGAGTAGAAGATTGGCTGGGGTGCAGTGTGGTATCTGCAGTGTGGTATCTCAAAGGCTATTCTAAAATTCAGGTGAGGTTCCTGTAAGAGAGCAGACTGGGCTTCTTAGTGGGTTCACTTGCTTCTGGCCAGAGTTGTCAGAAAGGCTTGGCTAATTCACCTGAGTGAGCGTAATCGTATACTGTCAGGGTCCCCATGATTAGATGTGGACCTACAACAGACTCCAAAATCAGGCTAGGTGAGAGAGAACTTGGTATTTCTATGTCAACAATCCCACTCACTCCAAAAGTTTCAAAGGAAGGATACAGATATCTGCTTGGTGTTCAGGGGGTCTTTACTTTTTAAACTCAGGGAGCTTAGAGCCAAGCAAGCCAGTGGCTGAACAGACCAGCCCAGGGAGGGTGTCAAGCATTCCTGAGGGTCCCTTTCTTATCTTACTACTCCACCCTAAGCAGATCCATTCAGTCCACTTAAAGTCTCAAGTGATTCCATGATGTTCCCCACTGCTCCATTTCATCGTATTTGTCTTTCATTAGTCATTCCCCTTCTCATGAAAATCACTTTCAGTTTTAAAGATGAAATGACCTGCACCCTGTCATGGTGATCATTGTATTATGGCCCAAGGAATCTTTCCTTCCTTCCTTCCTTCCTTCCTTCCTTCCTTCCTTCCTTCCTTCCCTCCCTCCCTCCCTCCCTCCCTCCCTCCCTCCCTTCCTTCCTTCCTTTCCCTCTCCCTCCCTCCCTCCCCCTCTCTCTTTCTCTTCTTTCCTTCTCCTTTCTTTCTTTCTTTCTTTCTTTCTTTCTTTCTTTCTTTCTTTCTTTCTTCTTTCTTTCTTTCTTTCTTTCTTTCTTTCTTTCTTCTTTCTTTTCTTCCTTTCATGTTGGGGTACTGGGGATTGAACCCAGGGGCATTCTACCTCTCAGCTACCCTCCCTCCTTTCCTTCCTTCCTTCCTTCCTTCCTTCCTTCCTTCCTTCCAAACAGGGTCTCACTAAGTTGCTGTGAGTCTCACTAAGTTGCTGAGCCTGTCCTTGAACCTGAGATCCTCCTGTCTCAGCCTCCCAAGTACTGGGATTATAGGCATGTGCCACCATGCCCAGCCCCAAGGAATATTTCTATTTCTTCTCAAAATGGGTGCATCTTTTCAAACCTCATAGAGGACTCTTCCATACCACCTCCCCTGTGTTTACAAAAATCCTGTTATCAGTGCTTGCAGCCACCACATCAAGCTATCTCTACTTTTCCTCTAACACCCTTCTAGAAGGGATGACAGGCACGGGACATGGAGCTGAGACATGTCTGCCACCAGCCGCTAATGATTTGATGATGAAGAGAATTCTTACCTTTTCCTGTCTCCAGGGCAACAGAGGGAGCCTGACCATGTAATACTGACAGGACACTGTGAAAGGCTCTTCACATATTGTTCCTGCCACACTATGCAGTGCTGTCACCTTGTTCCACAGAAATGGCTGCAGTCAACAGCAGTTAATTTCCATCTCACCACAGAGCTGTCTGGGAGAGTCACTTTGTAGTTGCCCTGCCTGTCTGAGAATATTGAACCCCCAAAGTGAATCAGGCATTTATTACTTTTCACAAGCACTAATGCAGCTGTTGAAGAACAAGCTGGCTGCTTAGCAGAGATGGGCACCTTCCTGTGTCCAGCATCTAATATTCAGATTCATTCAATCCCAAGGAGCCCCACACTAGGATCCTGGATGACACTGAGGATAAACTTCTAAAAACCGTCATGTAAGTGTCTGCTGTTTAATAGTCTCACTCATTACTCATTACACCTCCTCTCTGCAAGGCTCACCACTGAGTGATCATAGCACAGTGCTCTGCACACATATCTGGAACAAGGAGTATATGTTGCTGTGGGTTGGAAAAGGAAGAGAGGGTTTGAGCCCATTCCTGTCTCTTCTGACTTCATGACCTTAGACATTTTTTTCATCTCTCCCAGCCTTAGTTTCTTCATCTGTGCAATGTAGAAAGTGGTATCTTCTATTGTCGAGTTATCACAAATATAAATAAAATAATGCAAAGTGCTTGCTATGATAAGGATGATGTTGGAATGGAATTCTCTCTTTTCTCATATATGATCCTGTGATTAAATATATGACAGCTATTTACATATGCTTTTTCCATCTTCGGGGTGTTACTTTCTGAAGTGACATGAGTTCTGCTAATTGGGCCACTGTTTGAGGTTTACTTATGTAAACTTTTTGACATGTTTGAGGAATTGATCAGGAAATGTGGGTGACGTTTTCATGTGAAAAGACATTTGGGGCTTGAATTTCATGATCTGCATCCTTAGAATGACTGCTTATTTTTTTGGTTAGCGTCCTGGCCAATGTGAATGCACAGGGAGGGGCTGCACACTGACAGTACATGATGGAAGGGTCTCTCCTTCGCGTGCACCTACACAGTGGCTTTGTGATCTGGGAACCTGAGTATGACATGTTTGTTTCTGTGTGCGTGGCGGCCTAGTTGTTGATGCTGAGAAATAAATTTACTGCACATAGAGGACAGTGGGTAAACATTTGCTTCTAGTGGCAGAAGATAAAGTGAAAGTGAGACAGAGTTGGTGACCCTTGTCAGTCAATGCTTGTTTTTATCCAGAGGGCTCCTTCTCTGTTGTCTGGCACTGTTTATGTTCAGGGACACTCCCATTAATGAGCGCTGAGGGTTGTTTCCATCTCTCTGGGAGCAAACTGATCCTGCCGCTCGGCCGTGGTCCAAGATCAGAACATCACAAGCGCCTGTTTCCCTCCCAGCTCTAACGGAGGGTTGAGCGTCAGCGGGTCTATCTTGGCCTCATTGCAGTGAGTTTGCATAGCATATGAGACAAGGAGTGAGAAACAGCTCTGTCACCTGAGAGTTGTTTACTTGGAACAAATTAAACTCTCTGAGCTCAGATTACTCATCTACTAACTGAGTAGACTAGGACTTCCTTTTAAGGTTATTGAAAGAATAAATTAAATAACATGTGTGAAATGTCCAATCAATGATGCTTGATGATGATGAGGGAATGGGGTTATCTCTTTCCTGTTTTTTTCTTTATCTTGTTACTAGGGATTGGACCCAGGAACATTCTACCTCCAAGCTATACACCCAGTGCTTTTTATTTTTTATATTGAAACAGGGTCTAAGTTGCTGAGGCTGGCTTTGAACTTGCAATCCTCCGGTCTCAGCCTCCCAAGTATTGGAATTACAGGTATACACCATCACACCCGGCTCTCTTTTATTTTTATATATGATCCTATAACTAAATATATGACAGCTATTTATGCATGGTATTTCTTTCATTGGGGTATTAATTTCTGAAATGATATAGGGTCTGATAATTGGGCAACAGTTTGATGCTTAAGCACATGATATGTGTATAAATGAAATATTTTAATGTAATTTAATTTATAAGGTTTTTATAACATGGGTATATTTATTTGTAAGAGTTCAGCCTACTTCCCTGCACGGTATCCATCTTTCCTGTTCATTAAAGTCATGGCAGCTTGAAAAGAAAGACCCAGTCAGCAGGAAAATCTTAAGTACATTGGAGGAAAAAAAAGTCAGACTTATGCTAGACTGAATAACTCCCCTGGGGGCCTTGGTCATGATCTCCAGTGATGTTTTCAAACACACTCTTCAGTGAGTAATGATATTCTTGTAGCTGGAAACTAGGAACATGCTGAGGGAAAGAAAAGATCCCCAGTGAACTCCTGTCTTCTTTGAAAGGAATTGTGTTTGCAGTGTCCTTTTTGACTGTCAGTTTCTGGATGAAGATTTGGACAGAAAACCATCCTCTAAAGGAACACTATTTTCTGTACTGATGCTAAATTTGGAGCTAGAAACAGGTAGTGTCTTGGCTTCTTAACTAAAGAGAAATCACACACTATCTTGCCCTCTAATTTATTAAAAAATGAAGTTGATGGTGCTGTTTTACAAAATAATAAAATTCCAATTTGAAATGAGACACAAGAGAGAATTGTTTCTTTTGCTATACACAGACCCTTGTTGTCAGATACTGTATCAGAGCCAGGAAAGTGAGCCACAGTGAATGGAAGCTTCATTGGCTCACACAGAAGAATCCTGAGCAAGGCTGGGGTCTGTGGTACTCTGTAGAACTCAGTCACCTCTCTAGGGCCAGGAGAGCAGAGCAGGCACCTGCTGAGTAAAGGAAGGACTTTCTACTCCTTAGCTCTATGGCACTTCCAATCCTCACTCAATTGTAGAACTTTTTTTTTTTTTGCGGTACTGGGGGTTGAACCCAGGGGCATTCTACCTCTTAACTACACCCCCAGCCCTATTTTTTATTCTTTATTTTGAAACAGGGTCTCACTAAGTTGCGGAGGGCCTCACTAAGTAGCTGAGGCTAACTGTGAACCTGCGATCCTCCTGTCTCAGCCTCCCAAATACTGGGATTACAAGTGTGCGCCACCACATCCGGCTTGAACTGCAGAAATTTAAGGGCTCTGTCCACCAGCAGTGACTTCCTGCATTCCCCTGCTGGACATTCACAATTAACTGCCTTGTCAAATACGACTTTAAAACCAACATTTATAGCTGGGTGTGGTGGCGCACGCTTGTAATCCCAGTACTTGGGAGGCTGAGACCGGAGGATCCGGGTTCGCGGCCAGCCTCAGCTCTCTCTCTCTCTCTCTCTCTCTCTCTCTACCTAGTGAGGCCCTCCACAACTTCGTGAGACCTGGTTTCAAAATAAAGGATGAAAAATAGGGCCAGGGGTGTAGCTCGGAGGTAGAACGCCCCTGCGTTCAATACCCAGTACCGCAATAAATAAATAAATAAATAAACCCAACATTTATGATTGGGATCTCCATTTACAGGTTTAGCGACTCTCGCTGAAAATTGCAAATCCTTCCTACCTCTTCATCAAGCGAGGACGCCTACTGGAATTTGCTCACAGTAGAGTCATGCCAGTAGTTGCTATCATTTATGGAGCTTGCTGTCACGGTTAGATATGGAGCGCCCCTTGAAGAGCTCATATATGGCTGTTTGCAGTTGGTATAATCGAGTCTTGAGGGTTGCAATCCCAGCAGTGGATAAATCTATTGTAATGGATTTACCTGGTGGCACCCAGTAGGCTGGTAGGGTGTGGCTGGAGGTGGGACCTTGGAATGTGGCCTTGGGGATTATATTTGGTTCCTCCTCCCCCTGTTCTCTCCCTTGTTTCCAGCCACCATGATGTGAGGAGCGCAGCCCATGGGCTCCCCTTTTCTCTGCTTCCTGCTGCCATACTCTGAGATCCATGGTCCCTAGCCTCATATGGACTGAACCCGAAACCGTAAGAAAATAAATCTTTTTTCCTCTAAATTACATGGTCAATCTTTAGATTAAAGCTGGAAGAATGCTGATGGATTCACTTACTATACCCCAGCACTTGTGCTCTGTTTCTAGGCCCTGCTCGGTGGGGCCTATCAGAACAATGGTAGGGCCTAAACCAATAGTTCCAAGAGATGTTCTCACGGAAACCACCGCTCAGTGGGGCCTATCAGAAAAATGGTGAAAAGTCCCTAACTTCCTCAGGTGTGACGAGCCAATCAGTGAACTCCAAATACCCCTAACTGTTGCCAACTGTATATGTAACCAAAATGTATAAAAGCCTGAGTAATCTAGAGCTGGGGGGGGGGGTCCGAGGTCAATACTCCACTGTGCTGGATGAGACTTGGACCCTAGCTCGAGCTAGCTAATAAAGTTCCTTTGCTTTTGCATTATCGATTGGTGGAATTGGTCTCCCACTTCTCCGAACACTCGAACCCGCAACCTTACACCTTGCTTCTTTAGAACAGTGTTTCTACACCGTTTCTCTCTCCCTGATGCTTCTTCACTCAACATGAATTTGCAACAACTTGTACATTCATGTGAAAATATAAAATTAGCCAGGCATGGTGGCACATGCCTGTAAACCCAGTACTTGGGAGGCTGAGACAGGAGGATCACAGGTTGGAGGACAGACTCAGCAAGTAGTGAGACTCTCAGCAACCTTCTGAGACCCTGTTTCCAAATTAGAAATAAAATCAGGCTAGGGGTATAGCTCAGAGGTAGAATGCCTCTGGGTTCAATCCCCAGTAAATACACACACACACACACACACACACACACACACACGTAAAATAAAATGCCAACATAGTCTGTAGAGGGTCAGCACATTTCAAATGCAGTCTAAGCCAACCAAGATGGCTAAGCCCAACAGGGAGCTCATGTAAACACATGTCACTGCTGGTGACATCTATACTTAGTCTCTCTTTAGACTTTGGAGGGTACTTTTCCTTCTCTTCTTTACATTTTGTGGCAACATTGTTGGGGCTGCAGAAGTATTAACTCCTCTTCTATCTGCCCCTCAGTGCCTTCTTCACCATGAAAATTCAGTCCCATTTCAAGGGCAGTATGACATGTGGTGGTTAAATTGTTACTTAAACTATTTTTAAAAAAAAAGCTTCCACAGGAACTAGCAACCTCATTCTCTTCAAAGTTAGTCTCAATTTGAGGATCTATATAATAGAAGATGAGAAATCTTAACTTTGTTGAAAAATAGCACATAGCATGAACTTGCTAAAAATAGCCAAATAACCCTGTGGAGAGTCTCCTGAGGGGTGGAGGGAACTGAATGCATTTCTGACATACACACCCCTGCGGGTGTCAGTAGTCACCAACAGGGAAGTATCCAGTGGGTCTGATTGGTGACTCAAAGGACTGTGACTGTCCAATCATCACTCCTGAGAAATTGCTTCATGTACACGTAGAGAGCCCAGTCTAGCTTTGGTCTGCTTAGAGTTCACCATAATTCAAGATCTGTCTGGCAGGCAGTCATTTTAGCATTACAGGGTAATTTCCAGGATTTAGGATAATAGTAAAATCGATGAAGAATTGCCGCTAAGGTTAGGGTAAATTTTAATGGATACAAGTCTATCATGAAAAGCTTTATTTTCCTATTTGGAATCTACAATAACTAAAAGACACTTATTGTAGACAACATCTTAACTAAAATTCTGCATTGATTGATGGCAATTGCAGCTTAAAATAACCACAAAGAAAGATACATATTAAATTCCACGTGTCTTTCAGACTTCTATTTTTTTTTCGGGAATAAGCCACGACAATTGCAGCTTTCATTTTAATGCGTCATTTGTTTGTGACTTAATTGCTTCCGGAAACTTGTTATTCCAGTCCCTACCATTGTCAAAACGTGATGGCGGGTACCACCACTTAGAGCTTTTTCTATCTCACCTCAGGCGCTTACTGTGTGACAGAAACTGGGTTAAACGTTTTAATTAATTGTATTACTTAATTCTCACAGCTAGTGAGGTTGGTCCAATTCTTATCTTCATGTTACATGAGCAAATCAAGGCTAAGCAAGACCTTGGTGTTTTTCTTTTTTTTTTTTTTTTTTTTTTTTGCGGTACCAGGGATTGAACCCAGGGGCGTTCTACCTCTGTGCTACACCCCCGGCCCTATTTTTTATACTTTATTTTGAAACCGGGTCTCACGAAGTTGCGGAGGGCCTCACTAAGTAGAGAGAGAGAGACAGAGAGGGAGACAGAGAGAGAGAGAGAGAGAGCTGAGGCTGGCCGCGAACCCGGATCCTCTGGTCTCCGCCTCCCAAAGTACTGGGATTACAAGTGTGCGCCACCACGCCTGGCTCAAGACCTTGGTGTTTTTCAACACTAAATATGTGAGTGTAGGACAATGACCGGTTGTACCGTTAGTTGATTCTGTCAGAATTTAGGCACCTTAACCTAGTTTGCAAATATTACATTTTGCTCCATTATCTTTAAAGTTCTGCCATTGTCTATAATATTCCTGCTTCCTTGTCCCCAAATTAAAAAAAATTAGCAGGTATTAGTATATGCTAATGATTCCATTAATTTTCAAAAACATAACTGAACATAAATAGAAATGTGTGAAGCATGGAGGATACAGCTTTCAACAGGAATAATACAGCCATATATTTTTCTTTATATGCACTTGGTTTCTGTCTTAGAAATATTTTATCAAGATAAATACACAAGCAGGAAGTTGATTTTAAAAAATGGTAATTGGAAACCTGGTAAAATATATTTCAGAGTCATGCTAATCATGTGTGTCAAGATAACAGAAATTAAGGTGACTTAAGCTTTCAGTTCTCTTCAGAAAAATCAATTATAAAGCAGTTACACTGCTGACACTAAACAATAAATCCCTGGATTTAGTTAATAAAAAAACTTCCACTTTTTTGAAGTTTTTTTTTAATCCCACAGAAGAAACTCATAACATTGATTTTTGAGAAAGAAGGGGCTATTTAAATCAGCTTTATTTATTTATTATTAATTAATTTATATTTATTTGTGTGTGTGTGTGTGTGTATGTGTGTTACTGGGAATTGAACCCAGGGCATTCTACCTCTGAGCTCTACCCCCAGCCCTATTTTATTTATTTTTGAAACAGGGCCTCACTAAGTTGCTGAGATTGTGCTTGAACCTGCGATCCTCCTGTCTCAGCCTCCCAAATTCTGGGATTACAAGCATGAACCACCATGCCCTGCTTAAATCAGGTATTTTTAAATCCACACATATTCTTGGTCTTAGCCTGTTTAGATCAGCGATCATTTACCATCTAGGAAAACATCTTTCTAAAGCAACCTGAGTTCTCCAATGCCCTCTTACCTCAAACCCTAATGAGGGGTAGCCAACCGGAGCCCAGCTTGCCTCTCACTTGAGGTTCTGCATACTGCAACTCAATTCATGGCCGGATTCAATCTTTCTGAGAATGTATAATGACCAAATATGTAGTCCTCGATTCCAGCTGCAGATTACAATCACCTGGGGAATTTCAGTTTTGTAAAATACAGATGCCTGGGGTCCACACTTGAGTACACGGGAGCAGGGCCAGCGATACTATTTCATTTCAATCTCAATTAACCTTTATATAGTCACTGAGATGTTCACTCTCTTGTCACTTTCTAGTTTTGGACGATTAGAATCTTGCTGTCATTCTTTCCCTTTTGTTCTCATAAAACCAATGACACAAAGGTTAAAGCCACCGCGAAAGAAAGTTTTTCAACAAGTACGGTTCTGCTCATCGCCTTTCAAATGAGCAATTAATAATTCATAACAATTAACTGAGTTGAGTTTCTCTTTCAATACGTTTCTAAACATGAATAGATTAAATGGTAATTGCCATCAAATTTTATGTTCTATTTCATGTGCTCAATAAAAGTTTATCTTTTTGAGCTCACTTTGTATTTCCTTTTGATATATTCATAACCAAATGCAATATACTATATTAAAATATTTATTATTAACCTATCAAATATTAACCACTTTTAAATTGTATGGATGAAGGAAAACAAATAGACCACTTGTTTAAGTTTTCATGATTTTCCTTATTTTAATATGATATGAATTTGTACAATACATGCTGATAAAAACTGATAAGGTGAGACACTGAATTCCTGCCTCTTATCTGAATTCTTCCAAGGTATATATTTGCTACCATTACTCTATAAACACTAAGTGATTAAAAACAAATAACAACAATAACAAAAACCCATTGGGCTTAGGAGTCAGCCTATCCTAGGTTAAAATCCCCATTCACTTTCCAGACCTCTATTTCTCAAACTTTAATATGCAGAAGAGTCACCCAGATATCTTATTAAAAACAGTTCAGTTGGTCTGTGGCAAAGCCTGAGATTATGCATTTCTAACAAATCCCCCAAGTGATGCTGATGCTACCTGCAGAAGGATTATACTTTACACTTACAAGGAGAATCTAGCTGACTTTATGCAGGTTCCTTAACCTTTCTGAGCCTCAGTTTCTCTATCTGTAAAATGGGGATAACTGCTAATGGGGTTTATGCAGATTAAATAAGACTGTAAATGGCTTGACATAGCTCCCGACCACATAGCATGCACTTAATAAATAGTGGCCATTATCATTATTATGTGCTAGTAAAAAGAGCTAATCTATGACTTAGAATGAATGAAATACACTAAAATATATTTAAGGTTCCAACTCAGATGTGAGTCAAGGTCAGAGATACCCATGATCAAAAAAGCAAGATAGAAGCCGGGCGTGGTGGCACACACTTGTAATCCCAGTACTTTGGGAGGCGGAGACCGGAGGATCTGGGTTCGCGGCCAGCCTCAGCGCGCATGCGCACGCGCACGGCACGCACGCGATCTATCCCTCTTTCTCTCTCTCCTCTCTCCTCTCTCTCTCTCTCTCTCTCTCTCTCTCTCTCTCTCTCTCTCCCTA
>PVJS01011626.1:34926-45561 GCA_004027185.1 Glis glis | reverse complement strand
AGAAGTTAAAAAGAGGATCAATACGTGGGATTGCATTAAACTGAAGAGCTTCTGCACAGCAAAGTAAACTATCAAGAACCTCAACAGAAGCCGGGCATGGTGGCTCACACATGTAATCCCAGTACTTGGGAGGCTGAGACAGGAGGATTGCAGGTTCGAAGTCAGCCTCAGCAACTTAGTGAGGCTGTCAGCAACTTAGGGAGACCCTGTTTCCAAATAAAAAATAAAATAGGGCTGGGGGTATAGCTTGGAGATAGAAGGCTCCTTGGGTTCCACCCCCAGTACCAAAAACCAAAACAAACAAACAAACAAACAAAAAGAACCTCAACAGAGAGCCGACAGAATAGAAGATTTTTGCCAGCTACTCCTCTGATGGAGGGCTAATATCTAGAATATACAGAGAACTCAAGAAACTCACCACTGAGAAAACAAACAACCCAATCAAAAAATGGGCAAGTGAACTAAATAGACACTTCACAAAAGAAGAAATACAAATGGCCAATAAATGTATGAAAAAATGTTCAATATCATTAGTAATCAAAGAGATGCAAATCAAAACTACCCTGAGATTTCACCTAACCCCAATTAGAATGTCAATCATTAAAAACATAAACAATAACAAATGCTGGTGAGGATGTGGAGAAGTAGGAACTCTAATACACTGTTGGTGGGATTGCAAATTAGTGCAACCACTTTGGAAAACAGTGTGGAGGATCCTCGGAAGACTGGGAATGAACCTACCTTATGATCCAGCAATACCACTTCTAGGCATCTACCCAAAAGAACTGAAACCAAATACCAGACTAATGCATGCATATCTATGTTTATAGCTGCACAATTCACAATCGCCAAACTATGGAACCAGCTAAGATGTCTATCAACAGATGAATGGATTACAAAACTATGGGATATGTACACAGTGGAATTTTATGCAGCCATAAAGAACAAAATTATGACATTTGCAGGAAAATGGATGGAATTAGAGAACCTTACTCTTAGTGAGATTAATCAGTCACAAAAAGTGGAAAGTCGGATGCTCTCCCTAATATGCCAAAGCTAGGGAGAATAGGGCGTAGGAGGGACTCGAGACAAAGACAGAGAAAACCTTTGATGAGTAACGAAGGCGACCTAACTGAGGAAGATGGGAGGGGGGAAGAGGGAAACACCCTATTGCACAGGATGTACACACACAAGTTTATCAAAGTCAACTACTGTGCTCAGCAAGAGAAGGAGGGAAAGGGTAGGGAATGGAGGTGGGAATTGGGGGAGGGCTAATTGACTGATGAGTGCATGTATGTCTCTACCACCCTGAAACCCATCAAGATGTATGATTCCCAAGCACCAATATAAATTAATTAATTAATTAATTAATTAAAATAAATAAAAGATGAAGGCTGGGCATGCTTGTACATGCCTGTAATCCCAGTATTTGGGAGGCTGAGACAGGAGGATCACAGGTTCGAGGTTAGCTTCAGCAACTTACCGAGATCCTCCACAACTAAGTGAGACCTTGTTTCAAAATAAAAAATAAAAAGAGCTGGGGGTGTAGTTCCGAGATAGAACACCCTAGATTCAATCCCAAGTACCACCAAAAAAAAAAAAAAAAAAAGTTAAAGATGTTAATTGTAACCCCTCAGGTATCATTAAGAAAATGACTAAGAGGGACTGGAGGCGTAGCTCAATAGTAGAGTGCATTCTTAGCCTGCCTGAAGCCCTGAGTTCTATTCTGGCACCACAAAAAGGAAAAAAAATCACTGAAAACATATAGAGAGCTGGATGTGGCGCCCATGCTTATAATCCTAGTACTTGGGAAGCTGAGACAGGAAGATCACAGGTTTGAGGGCAGCCTCAACAATTTAGCCAGGTCCTCAGCAATTTTGTGAGACCCTGTTCCAAAATAAAGAATAAAATACAGCTGGGAGTATAGCTTGGAGGAAGAATGCCCCTGGGTTGAGTACTCAGTACCAAAACAAAACAAAAATAAAAAATATACAGAAAATGAAGAGGATAAAAATGATATATTACAAAGTCAACCTAGCAGAAAGCAGTCAGTAAGGAGAACTTGAACAAAATATATATAAGACATACAGAAAACAAATAACTAAATATTAAAAGTAAGCCACACCTTATCAGCAAATACTTTGAAGGTAAATGGATTAAACTCTAATTAAAAGGAAGAAATTGGAACAATAGACTTTTTAAAAATGATCCACCTAAATGTTTTGTTCAAGAGATTTAACTTTTATATAAAGACATGAAAAGGTTGAAAGTAAAAAATATATATATATAACAATGTTCCATGCATATAGTAAATAAGAGAGCAAATGAGTAGTCTAATCTTACCAGAAAAAAAAAATTTAAGTGAACAAAAGATTGAAGGAGAAATGATATTATATACTGATAAATTAAGTTATCATTCATCATGAAGATGTAAGCATTTTTAAAAGCATATACTACCTGGGCATGGTGGCACATGCCTGTAATCCCAGTACTTGGTAGATTGAGACAGGAAGATCGTAGGTTTGAGGCCAGCCTCAGCAATTTAGTGTGACCCTGTTTCAAAATAAATAAAACTTATTTATTTTGAAATTAATAAAATAAAATAAACAAAAGCCCAGCATTGTGCTGCAGGCTTGTAATCCCAGTACTTGGTAGGCTGAGACAGAAGATCACAGATTCGAGGACAGTCTCAGCAAGTAGTAAGAATCTCATCAACAGCTGGGCTTGGTGGCGCAAGATTGTAATCCCAGTACTTTGGGAGGCGGAGACCAGAGGATCCGGGTTCGCGGTCAGCCTCAGCTCTCTCTCTCTCTCTCTCCCCCGTCTCTCTCTCTCTCTACCTAGTGAGGCCCTCCGCAACTTCGTGAGACCCGGTTTCAAAATAAAGTATAAAAAAATAGGGCTGGGGGTGTAGCACAGAGGTAGAACGCCCCTGGGTTCAATCCCCGGTTCCGCAAAAAAAGAATCTCATCAACCAAGTGAGACCCTGTTTCAAAATAAAAATAAAATAGAGCTAGGGCTATAGCTGGGAGGTAGAATGCCCCTATGTTCAATCCCCACTACCACACACATTTAAAAAAAAAAAAAGACGACAACACCAAATTCCAAATATATTTGAAACAAAACCTGACAGAATTGAAGGGGAAAATAGAAACTTACACAATAGTAACTGGAAGCTTCAATACCATCCTGTCAATATGAATTAAACAACCACACAGAAGATCAATAAGAAATAGAGGATTTGAAAAGCACTATAAAACTATTAGATCTTATAGATTTATGGGATATCCCACTCAAAAAGTGTTCCATACATTTTTATCAAGTGCATAAAGAAAATTCTTGAGGAGAAACCATATGCTGGGTCACAAAACAAATTTAAATAAATTTTAAAACATTGAAATCATATAAAATGGCTTTTCCAACCACAATTGAATGAAATGAATTCAGTAAAAGGAAGCAAACTAGAAAATTCACAATCTGGAAGTAATATAATCTTAAACAACAATGAGTCAAAGAAGAAATTATAAGGAAAATTAGAGAGCCGGCCATGGTGGCACATGCTTGTAATCCCAGTACCTGGGAGGTGGAGACCGGAGGATCTGGGTTCACGGCCAGCCTCAGCTACTTAGTGAGGCTACTCTGCAACTTCATGAGACCCGGTTTCAAAATAAAAGATAAAAAATAGGGCCAGGGGTGTGGCTTGGAGGTAAAAAGCCCCTGGGTTCAATCCCCAGTACCACAAAAAAAAAAAAATTTAAAAAAATTAGAATATACTTTGACATGAAAACAAAAAATGGAACAAGATAGGATACCCACTTAATATAATATATTTCAACTTAATATAATACTGGAAGTTCTACCTGAGGCAACTAGACAAGATAAAAAAATAAAAGGCATCCAAATTGTAAAGGAAGAATAAAAATTTTATATTCGTACATAGCTTGATCTTATATGTAGAACACCCTAAAGAATGTACAATGAAAGAAGAGATATAGCTAATAAGCAAATTCAGCAAAGTTGTAAGTTATAAAAATCAACATGCAAAAGTATTCCTGGGCATGCCTGTAATACCAGTACTTGGGAGGCTGAGACAGGAGGATCACAGGTTCCAGGACAGTATCAATCACTTAGTAAGACTCTCATCAACCTAACAAGACCCTGTTTCAAAATAAAAATAAAATAGGGATGGGGTGCAGGTTAGAGGTAGAATACCCCTAGGTTCAATCCCCAGTACACTAAAAAATAAAAATAAAAAAAGGTGTCTGGGGAGGTAGCTCAGTGGTAGAATGCCTCTGGTACCACAAAAATAAAAAATAATAGTAACAATAAATCAGTTGTATTTCTATATACTACCAATAAACTATCCCCAAAAAGTTCCTTTTAAAATTCAAGATACAATGGCATAAAAAAAACTCAGAAATAAATTTCATCAAGATACATCCAGATTGGCATACTGAAAGTTATAAAACATTACCCTAAGCATTAAGGAAGTTCTAGATATGTAGAAAGATATCCCATGTTCATAGATTCGAAGACAGTATTTTTAGCATAATATTATCCCAAAGAGATATACAGATTTGATGTAATATCTATCAAAATCTCAATAGCATTTTTATAGAAATTTTTTTAAAAACCCCCCTAAAGTTCATAAGGAATTTCAAGGGACCTGGAATAGCCAAAACATTCTGAAAAAGAAGACATCAGAGGACTCAAAATTTCCAGTTTCATGTCAGGTGTGATGATGCATGCCTGTAATCTCAGTTACTCAGGAGGCTGAGGCAGGAGAATCCAAAGTTTGAGGCCAGCATGGGCAACTTAGTAAGACCCTGTCTCAAAATAAATAAATAAATAAATAAAACAAAGGGTTAGTGGTGGAATGTTTGCCTAGCAAACACAGGGCCCTAGATTCAATCCCCAGTACCACCAGAGGGAGGGGAAAATATTGAGGTTGGTCTCTTATATTACATTATATAAAAAAAATTGAAATGGAGCCTTATGTGGTGGCACACGCTTGTAATCCCAGTACTTGGGAGGCTGAGACCGGAGGATCCGGGTTTGCGGCCAGCCTTAGCTACTTAGTGAGGCCCTCTGCAACTTAGTGAGACCCTGTTTCAAAATAAAGAATGAAAAAATAAGGCTGGGGGTGTAGCTCAGAGGTAGAATGCCCCTGGGTTCAATCCCCAGTACCGCAAAAAAAAAAAAATTAAATGGATCAGTACTTAAAGATCTAAAACTATAACACTTCTTAGAAGAAAACTTAGGGACAAATTTCCATGGCTTTGGATTTGGCAATGCTTTTGGGGTTTGCTTGTGTGTGTGTGTGTGTGTGTGTGTGTGTGTGTGTTTCTTGGGATTGAACCCAGGGGTATTCTACCTCTGAGCTGCACCCCCAGCCCTATTTTCCTTTTTATTTTGAAACAGGGTCTCACTAAGTTGCGGAGGGCCTAAGTTGCTGAGGCTGGCCTGGAACCCGCGATCCTCCTACCTCAGCCTCCCACGTACTGGGATTACAGGCGTACATCACCATACCTGGCTGGCAGTGCTTTTTTAAACACAACATTAAATACACAGGAGGCAAGAGAGTGAAAAAGACAGCCCACAGAATGGGAGGAAATATTTCCAAGTCATCTATCTGATAAAAGTTTAATATCCAGAATATAGAAAGAATTCCTACTAAACAACAACAACAACAAAAAAAAAACATGCATGCCACTTTCCCAGCACATCTATATGGTCATCATCCAAGAAGTTCTGCTGAGTTTGGACACCCAGAGCTTGTATGGAAGTCTCATTATTAGGCATGATCGATTAAAACATTGGCCACATGACTGAGTTCAATCTCCAGGCTGTCTTCCTTCCTCGGAAGTCGGGGTGGGGATAGAGGTGAATTCTCCAACCTCTGATCACTGTTGTTCTTTCAGACCCATCCCTCCCTTGAAATGAAGCAAAGGCTTACTAAGAGTCACTCCTTAGCATCAATGCAGACAGGTCAAAGGTGCTTCTCCTGAATAACAAACGATGCTCCTCTCACCCAGGAAATCTGAAGAATTTCTCCATCTCTGTGTCTTAAAAAAGGACAAAGACCAGATACACATATGTTTCTTATTATGCCACACATGTAAGCAAGAACTTGCAACGCTATAAATTACGTCTGTGATAGAATCATGTTCAGTCTGTGGGAACATAAGGAAACCCCAGAGTGAAGAGTTTGGGGAAAGCATTGTAGGAGTGATGTTTGGACAGAAGAACAAATGTAGGAACCTCATTTATGGTGGGGAAAACCACGCGCTCTAAGTCATGGATCTTGGAAGAGGAGAGCTTGAGTAAGGACAGGCTTCAGACTTCCGGAGGTGGAGAGGAGAGGCTGGGAAGTGGGTGTGTGTTAATATCATGGGGGAAGGAAGGGTTGATTTTATTTCTTTATTCCTGGCACATTTTCATGAATACTGACAAAGATTCTTTGCTAGACCAAATATTACTCGGGCTCCTGAACTTTCTCCTAAGCCCTTCTGCGCATTTCCTTGTAAAATCCAGTTTTAGGAAGAACTTTGCTGAGAGTTTAGAAAGAACCCCCATATTTGATTACCCTCAATATCTGATCAAATTTCTCACCCTCCAGGATCCCCCCAGATGATGTCTGATCACCCTGCCTATCTTCAGCAGGAACCTTGTTAGGTTAGCCAGAATGAATCCCCCTGACCCTTGATAGTACCTCTCAAAGATGACTCCCCACTCTATTCTTTGGCAATAAATTCCGATGAGGCCACATGATTTGGAGTTGAGCCCAATCCCTTTCCCCCACTGCCCTGGTCCTACCCAGATCATTCTGAATGGAGTCTGTCTTTCTGTGCTTTATAAAGTATCATTAGATTTTTTTTCTTTAACAAGGTTTGTAATCCCAGGACTTGGGAGGTTGAGACAGGAGGATCACAGATTTGCAGCCAGCCTCAGCAACTTAGTGAGGCCCTCTGAAATTTAGTGAGACCCTATTCAAACTAAAAAATAAAAATCGGACTGGGGGTATAGCTCAGAAGTAGAATGCCCCTGGGTTCAATCCCCAGTACCACACACAAAAATAAAATAAAATAAAAACAGATGTCAGAGCCGGACGTGGTAGTGCATGCTTGTAATCCCAGTACTTTGGGAGGCGGAGACCAGAGGATCCGGGTTCGCGGCCAGCCTCAGCTCTCTCTCTCTCTCACTCTCTCTCTCTCACTCTCTCTCTCTCTCTCTCTCTCTCTCTCTCTCTCTCTCTCTCTTTACCTAGTAAGGCCCCCTCAACTTCGTGAGACCCGGTTTCAAAATAAAGTATAAAAAAAAATAGGGCCAGGGGTGTAGCGCAGAGGTAGAATGCCCCTGGGTTCAATCCCCGGTACTGCAAAAAAAAAACAGATGTCAGGCATGGGGGTGGGGAGAAGAAGTGCACACCTGTTATCCCAGTACTTGGGAGACTCAGGCAGGAGGATTACAAGTTCTAGGCCAGCCTCAGCAATTTAGTGAAATCTTGTCTCAAAATAAAAAAAAAAAAACTAGCTGGGTGTGTTGGCACAAGCCTATAATCCCAGTTCTTGGGAGGCTGAGACAGGAGGATCACAGGTTCAAAGCTAGCCTCAAGCAACTTAGTGAGGCTCTCAGAAACTTGGTGAGACCCTGTTTCCAAATAAAAAATAGAATGGGCTGAGAGGTAGAAGGCCCCTGGGTTCAATTCCCAGCACCACAAAAATTAATTAATTAGTTAATTAATTAATTTTAAAATTAATTAATTAATTAGTTAATTAATTAATTTTAAAGCCGGCAATGGTGGCACATGCTTGTAATCCCAGTACTTGGGAGGCTGAGACAGAAGGATCGCAGGTTCACGGCCAGCCTCAGCTACTTAGTGAGGCCCTCCACAACTGACTGAGACCCTGTTTCAAAATAAAGAATAAAATATATGGCTGGGGACGTAGCTTGGAGATAGAATGCTCCTGGGTTCCATCCCCAGTACTGCAAAAAAAATTTAATTTAAAAAAAGGCTGGGGGGTGTAGCTTGAAGGTAGAATGCCTCTGGGTTTGATCCCTGTTACAAAAATAATAATAATTGAATAAATAAATAAATAATAAATAACAAATGCGTAAAGTGGTCAGTTTTTAGCTATTTCAACGGTGTAAAGGAACCCTTGGCTGGGTCTCACAGGGAAAATCAATTCCAGAGTACTGCCCAGGCTCAAATCCCAGGACTAACTCCAGTGGTCGGACCAGCAGCACACTGCAGGTACCCTTGAAGACTAGGTTGGCCAGGTTCACAGAGTCTAGACTTGAGCATTATTTGTTTTCACTAATTGTAAACCTGTGTGTTTCTTACACCAGGTTCACTTGTATTTCAAAATGAACCTGTCACGTCTGATCGGATGAAAATAAGCATGGCTTGGGAAGGCAGATACTACTCTATCAAGTTAGTAAACTTGCAGGGCAATTGGGAATAAATCAATCAGGACTTTTTGTATTATTAGTAGAAGGCAATAATCCCCTTTTTTGATATTGTCAAAGCCACTTAAACCATTTTTGAAGTATTTTTTGTTTTTCTGTTTCTTAGAATTAGCCTAATTTTAGAAATAAAAGAACTGAGACAGAGTTCAAGGACAGGGCCTACTCAGTCAACGTTTATTTGAGCAGCCGCACCAACTAGACAGAGGCAAAGTTTGATCAATGAGCTCTGATTTTTGACTTTTTGCTTCAGAACTTGGTTCTTTAATTTGCAATGTCCTGAATAAATGCCTTTTGTCCAAATGACTTTTGTGTTCTCCATCAGAATACAAAGGGATTGCCTCTTAACTTGAGCTTATGTTGAATGATAGCATTTACTCCCATTTCAAAAAGGACCACAGAAGAACCTCTAGCAATTACGGACCAGGCAAGTCTAGTGATATTCTATGCCTTCATTACAAGGTTGAATTTGGATAAAGCTGAGATAAAAATGAAATTTTCCTCTACCTCACTGGTTAATAAATACAACTGGAGAGGGGCCAGGGCTCTCTCCTTCCAGCAGGTG
The DNA here is from genome assembly GCA_004027185.1 of Glis glis. Lineage (NCBI taxonomy): Eukaryota > Metazoa > Chordata > Mammalia > Rodentia > Gliridae > Glis > Glis glis. Next base: position 36,530 of record PVJS01011626.1, on the reverse strand, counting down.
TCTTGGTACCCCCTTTACTTAATTAAAAGCTAGACTACACTTACTAATAATTATTTACAATGGGGCTGTCTTCTTTGCACTGCTGTTTACCTGGTTATAAATATGGAATTACATTGTTGTTTTGCCTTATAAATGGAAAATCAGAAGGATTTCATTCCTTTTGTCTCAGTTGTGCTCTCAGAGCTAGAAGAGCCGGTCGGAACTAAATCAGGCTATTATTTGTAAACTAGAAAGATCTTGGATAAGATTATTTCACTTAAATTTTTCTGTGACCATTTGTTTCCTAAATTCTATGAATAATGGGGATGGGGAAGAGTCTTTATTTTGGTAAAATATTTAACATTTTCCTTCTTTCTTCCCCCCACTCCACACACAGTAAATCTATCCCTTTCGTGATTTATAGGAGCTCTCCTGAGGCATTCATACACTTTGAAAGTCTTGTACTTATTATTCTTAAGTGATTATTATAATAACTCCTAAATCCCAATTTCAGCTAACCTATTTAGTTCAAATACGCACAGACCACAGGAGTGTTCACAGGGTGTCCTGTTTCTGGAAATCGCCAAGGCTTTGTTCGAGAGGCATTCAAGGTTAACTTTCAGCCTCACTCTCCCAGCGGACCTTGTACCTCCGCTCGGCCCCCGCCCGGCCGGGTGGAGTTCCTCCTGGCTTGCTTCCCCAGAGAAGGAAGCTCATCAACATTAGCACACAAATGCAAAACCGCCAGCCAGGCTTCTTCCCCGGAATACAAATTAGGGGCAGGTAGTTGAAGAGTTTGGAAAGCTGAAGTCGTTCACAAAGAAAGGATGAATGGACAAGAGGGAAAGTGGGGTAAAGTGTTCAGCTTTTGTCATTTAAAGTGATGTCTTTAACTCTTTGCCTTCTAGATACTACCCCTAGCCAGATAATAGAGCTTTGCCACCGAGAGTTCCCTGGGGGGTGGTGGGGGGAGTATTGAGTTTCCTTTTATAAGGAATAATGATAAAAATTAGATATTGGTTTTTACCAGGGCATATGTCTCACAGAAATACAACGGCAAGCCTGTGGCATTGGATAATTTTTTTACCAAACCTTTTTATTAAAAAAAAAAAAAAACTTAAGAAGCTGGGTGCAATGGTGCATGCCTGTGCTTCCAGTACTTTAGAGACAGAGACCTGAGGACCACAGGTTTGAAGCCAGCCTCAGCAATTTAGGGAGATTCAACAACTTAGACCCTGTTTTAAAAATAAAAAATAAAAGGGCTGGGGGTGGGGGTGTAGCTCAGAGGTAGAATGTCCATGGGTTCCATCTCCAGGGCCCCCCACCCACCCCTAAAAAAAGAATCTTCAAAAGCCGGGCATGGTGGCACACTCTTATAATCCCAGTACTTGGGAGGCTGAGACTGGAGGATCTGGGTTCGCAGCCAGCCTCAGCTACTTAGTGAGGCCCTCCGCAACTTCGTGAGACCCAGTTTCAAAATAAAGGATAAAAAATAGGGCCGGGGGTGTAGCTCAGAGGTAGAACGCCCTTGGGTTCAATCCCCGGTACCGCATAAAAAAAAAGAATCTTTAAAAAGTATTTAAAAGGTTCACATTAGCTAACTGGTGCATTTCCTTTTTTTTTTT
>PVJS01011626.1:13405-34826 GCA_004027185.1 Glis glis | reverse complement strand
GCCTCCCAAAGTACTGGGATTACACGCCTGGCTTGATCTATCTTAATAATAACCAAAGGCAGCCGGGCGTGGTGGCGCACACTTGTAATCCCAGTACTTTGGGAGGTGGAGACCGGAGGATCCGGGTTCGTGGCCAGCCTCAGCTCTCTCTCTCTCTCTCTCTCTCTCTCTCTACTTAGTGAGGCCCTCCGCAACTTCGTGAGACCCGGTTTCAAAATAAAGTATAAAAACTAGGGCCGGGAGTGTAGCGCGGAGGTAGAATGCCCCTGGGTTCAATCCCCGGTACTGCAAAAAAAAATAATAATAATAATAATAATAACCAAAGGCAGAGTCTTGTCACAGCTTTTTGTAGTAATTGTGACATCAATGGCCAACCCAAGTGTTAGATTGCTGGAGCTTCGAGCATATATCTTGGATATCCAGAAAACAGTATTGCAGGCAGAGCAAGGAGCAATGTGTGTATACTTTCTCAAGCTAAAATATGAAGGTTTAATGCTGCCTCAGTGATTAAAAACAGAACTTCACCTACTGGGCTCACTCCTCATCTCCTCCTCCTCCTCCTCCTCCTTCTCTTCCTCCTCCTTCTTTTTCTCTTCTTCTTTTGTGGTAGTAGGGATTGAACCTAGGGGTACTCTACATCTGAGCTACACCCCCAGCCCTTTTGAGTTTTTATTGTTTTATATTTTGTACTGGGGATTGAACCCAAGGGCATTCTACCTCTGAGCTGCACCCCTAGCCTTTTTTATTTTTAGTTTGAAACAGTCTTGCTAAGTTGCTGAAGCTGGCCACAAACCTGTGATCCTCCTGTTTCAGCCTCCCAAGTATTGGGATTACAGGTGTGAGTCACCACCCAGCCCTTCTCATTTTCTTTCTTTTCTTTTTTTTTTTCGGTACTGGAGATTGAACCCAGGGGCATTCTACCTTTAACTACACCCCCAGCCCTATTTTTTATTCTTTTTTTTTTTTTTTTTTTTTGCGGTACCAGGGATTGAACCCAGGGGCGTTCTACCTCCGCGCTACACCCCGGCCCTATTTTTTTATGCTTTATTTTGAAACTGGGTCTCACGAAGTTGCAGAGGGCCTCACTAGGTAGAGAGAGAGAGAGAGATGGGGGGAGAGAGAGAGAGAGAGAGAGAGAGCTGAGGCTGGCTGCGAACCCAGATCCTCCGGTCTCTGCCTCTCAAAGTACTGGGATTACAAGCGTGTGCCACCACGCCCGGCTTATTCTTTATTTTGAAACAGGGTCTCACTAAGTACCGGAGGTCCTCACTAAGTAGCTGAGGCTGGCTGTGAACCTGCCATCCTCTTGTCTCAGCCTCCCAAATACTGGGATTACATATGTGCGCCACCACGCCCAGCTCTCCTCATTTTCAAGAAGTCATTTCTTTCCTATTTTCTCTCTAGCCTCCACATATGAAAGAAAAGGTAGGATCCTTGACCTACTGAGACTGGCTGATCTCACTTAACATACAGTGGAAAGGGATGGGGAGGGAGAAGAGGAGAGGGAAATGGAGGATTGGGGAAGCAATCAGTAAATAATGGTAATTACAGAGAAATGGATGAAACTGGAAAATATTACGCTAAGTGAGATTAGTCAGTCACAAAAAGTGAAAGGTCAGATGCTCTCCCTCATATGTGGAAGCTTGGGAGAAATTGGGACACAGGAGGGACTCTAGACCAAGGCAGAGAAACCTTAGTGGAGTGAAGGAGGGGATCTAACCGAGGGGGGAGGAAGACTTGAAGAGGGAAACACACAGAAACATATCAATGCCAATCACCGTGTTGAGCCTGGGATGGTGGGGAGGGAGAAGGAGTGTGGTGGGAACTGGGGGAGGGCTCAACGAGTGCTGTGGGCATGTATGCCTCTATCACCCTGAGCATCATCAAGATGTATGATTACAATGCACCAGTAGCCGGGCGTGGTGGCGCACTCTTGTAATCCCAGTACCTGGGAGGCGGAGACTGGAGGATCCAGGGTTCGCGGCCAGCCTCAGCTACTTAGTGAGGTCTCCGCAATTTTGTGAGACCCGGTTTCAAAATAAAGTATAAAAAAAATAGGGCCGGGGGTGTAGCTCGGAGGTAGAAAGCCCCTGGGTTCAATCCCCGGTACCACAAAAAAAAAAGCACCAATAAAAGAAAAAAATAATAATGTTACATTCATACATGAAGGTATCACTACCAATCTCACTAGCATGTACAGGGTGGGAGGAGGGGGCAGCCAGTGGGGTACAGAGGGAAACAGACCAAATGATAGTGTGTGCACATGTGAATATTTCACTTTGAATCTTGCTGTGATATATAATTACACTGCACCAATAAAATCCAAAACAAACAAACAAAAAACAAAACTTCAGAGTAGGAAGGTGCCTTAATGCCTTATTATAAGACAATGGAGGAACATGGAAGTAAGTACAAAGTTAACTAATAAAACTCAGAATTTCTAGAGCTAAAATGTGTATTTGTTTCTATTAATGATGTATTTCCTGCTGAGTGTGATGGTGCACACTTGTAATCCCAGTACTGGGGAGGCTGAGATAGGAGGATCACAGGTTTAGAGCCAGCTTCAGCAACTTAGCAAGACCCTCCACAACTTAATGAGACCCTGTTTCAAAATTAAAAATACAATAGGGCTGTGAGTATAGGTTAAAGGTAGAATGCCCCCTGGTTCAACTCCCAGTAATACACACACACACACACACACACACACACACACACACACACACACAGAATGTATTTTCTACAGGCATGGTGGAGTGTGCCTGTAATCCCATCTACTCATTGAAACAAGAGGGTCACAAGTTCAAAGTCAGACTGGGCAATCTACTAAGACCATCACCATCTTTTAAAGTAAAAATTAAAAAGGGCTGAGGATATGGCTCAGTGGTAGAATACTTGCCTAGTATGTGCAACGCCTTGTGTCCAATCCCCAATTCCACAAAAAAAAAAAAGAGAGAGAGAAAGAGAGAGTATGTTTCCTAATTTGGAGAGACCAATTCTGGCTTTAAAGCTGACAGAGATCATAAATCATGTATTATAATTAATTATTAATTACCTTCTGTGTGCCCTTCAACCAGACATGTGCTCATCTCTTATCCTCAAGTTTTTGGCAAGACTAGTTTAGACAGACAAGTGATAGTTGCTGAAGAAGACATAATGACATTGAAGCAGAGAAAGGACATATAAGAAATTAGTCCTAACATAGGGAGTCAGGAGTTTTGGAGGGTGAGGAAGGCCATGCATATTGTAAGTTTTTACATCAATGTAGCATTATATTTGCAGTATTTTCATTGCATAGAAAGGGAAGCAGGGAGCCGGGCGTGGTGGCGCATGCTTGTAATCCCAGTACTTGGGAGGCTGAGACAGGAGGATTGCAAATTCACGGCCAGCCTCAGCTACTTAGTGAAGCCTTCCGCAACTTAGTGAGACCCTGTTTCAAAATAAAGAATAAAATATACAGCTGGGGGTGTGGAATGCCCCTGGAGGTAGAATGCCCCTGGGTTCAATCCCCAGTACCACGAAAAAAAAAAAAAAAAAAGAAAGGGAAGCAGGGCCAAAGGAAGTTTGGGCTTTTTGTTTTATGATGGCACTTCTAACAACAATGCCAATATATTATCTTGAACTCTTTCTTCCTTATTTCTCCAGTGATACGCATTTTTGTTGTTGTTGTTGTACTCAGGATTGAACCTACGGGTGTTCTACCTCCAAGCCACAATCCCAACCCTTTTTATATTTTTATTTTGAAATAGGGTCTCACGATGGGGTGTGGTGGCACACACTTGTAATCCCAGTACTTGGGAGGCTGAGATAGGAGGATCCCAGGTTTGCGGCCAGCATCATCAACTTAGTGAGCCCCTCTGCAACTTAGTGGGACCCTGTTTCAAACTAAAAAATAAAATAGGGCTGGGGGTGCAGCTCAGAGGTAGAATACCCCTGGGTTCAATCCCCAGTACCACACACACACAAAAAAAAACCTTTACTGACTTAAGAATACCAAACCAGACTTTTATATCCACCATAGATAACAGAGGTATCCATCCACTATCCTCCATCTCTGATTTCACACACAGGTAATACGGGTAAGTTTCTGCTCTGAAATCTACCAACAGTAAAATCCATGTATAAAATCTAAGAGACAGTCATTAATATCAGATCAATAGTTCTAAAAAACACTCTCTCTGCAAATTATCATCATTTTGTCAAAGGAGTTCCCTAGAAAGCTCATTAAGTCTCCTGCTCTGCAGGTTAACATTAGGACTGGAGATACGTCTCCCCACCTCCTTGTTTTGTTTCTTGTTTATTTTTGTGCATTCTTAAAGCAGCACTGTAAAATCATGGTGCATACAGAGGCTATAGGATGGAAGTTAGGGTATAAAGATATAAACATTGACAAGAGAAAGTTTGAATGGAAGGAGGCTCCACCATTCATCATTGGTATATAACTTCAGCATTCTCTGACATCTTTGAGATTGGGTATCTTATCTGCAGCAAATACAGGATAATAATATCTACCTCACAACTGATTGTGAGGATTAAATGGAATCCTGTTGGTGAGTTGTAAGCAGGCCTCTTGCATGCTTAGCATAGCTATTCAAACCATGTTAAACCACTTTCTTGCAGGGAGTGAGCGGAATTTGCTTATTTTTTTTTTTTTTGGCAGTTTATTCTTGTGGAGGAAGGCTTTGGGAAGTATGAATTGAGGAGCTCAGACTAATAGCAATGGAAGTCATACTAGGTTTTGTTTTGTTTTTGTGATACTGGGGATTGAACCCGGAGTGTTTTATCTCTGAGCTACACCCCTAGCTCGATTTTATTTTTTTATTTTGAAACAGGGTCTCACGAAGTTGTTTAGGGCCTTACTAAATTGCTGAGGCTGGCCTCAAACCTGCAACCCTCCTGTCTCAGCTTCCCAAATACTGGGATTACAGGTGTGTGCCGCCATGCTGAGCTAAACTGGGTTTTGAGGAAGATGCTGTTGGAGGAAGAACAACAAAGAATGAAACCTAAGAAAGATCTGGATAGAATCTTTAGAATAAGAGTCTCCCTACTGTCACCCCATTCCCTTCCCCAAACACCCCTGTCTGCTTTTCCTTGGGCTTCAAACTCACGGAGAACTCTTATCTCATGCCTGGACCCTGAACCTATATAAGTCTAAGAGTTTCTGGGTTTTACCTGAATATTCAAAGTAATCTTATCAAAAACTATAAATTTAAGCCAGTGGTGGTGGCACACTCCTGTAATCCCAGTACTTGGAAGGCTGAAACAGGAGGATCACTGGTTCGAAGCCAGCCTCAGCAACTTAGCGAGGCTCTTAGCAACATAGCAAGACCCTGTATCCAAATAAAAAAGAAAAGGTCTGGGAGTGTAGCTCGGAGGTAGAATGCCCCTAGGTTCAATCGCCAGCATCACACACACAGACACACACACACGCACACACACGCACACACACTCTACATGTATGAACTTCTCCATCCAAATCCACGGTGCAACTTGCATTCCTGAGCTTTGCGATCGGTATTCTCTATCCTGGAAAACTGGATCACATTGCTCACTTTGTCCTTATCGAGGACATATCGAGGTCACCAAGTCACATGAACTCTTCTTTCCAAAGTTATTTCTTCTTCATCTTTATCACTGGTGGTTTTCCATAATCCCAGGCTTTGATCCACCCCTTACTCTAGATACACACAGTCTCCTCACTTGGAATGCCATCCCCTCCCTTCTCCAGCTCAGGAGTGACCGGTCCCAGCTCAAGACGCAGCTCCGCTGTCCCTCTGTCACCCCCTTCGGGGGTGGCTTCTCACTCGGTGACGCAATGGTGTTCACGTAAAGAAGAAATCTAGAACATACCCCATTCTGTTCTTTATTCTGCAGTTTTTCTCTATTTTTAAATTATAAAACTAACAAAAAGAACTGAAACTTCTGAGCTCAAGTGATCCTCCCACCTCCCAAGTAGCTGAGACTACAGGTGTCTAGTACAACGCCCAGCTTGATTTTCTTTTTTTTTTTTTTTCCGATACTGGGGATTGAACCCAGGGGCATTCTACCTCCGAGCTACACCCCCAGGCCTATTTTTATTCTTTATTTGGAAACAGGGTCTCACTAAGTTGCAGAGGGCCTCACTAAGTAGCTGAGGCTGGATCCTCTGGTCTCAGCCTCCCAAGTACTGGGATTACAAGCATGTGCCACCACGCCTGGCTCAGCTTGATTTTCTTAAGAATGTCGTATCACCTGCAAATAAACAGTGTTGCCCAACCTTCCTACTCGTTCTTCCTAGCTCAATGCTGTGGATAGGCTCTCTAGAACAGCTTTAAAAAAGAATGGCACTGTCAGGGCTCTAGAGAGCGTGTGTGTTCAAGAGGGTGTGGATATGCTCTGAGTAAGACACCACAGCACTGGCTTTAAGGGCTGCTGTGGAAAGATCCAGAAGGAAATAGGTGTCCAAGGAAGCGCTTGGGCACTGTGTGCTCTGTCAAGACCTCTTGTTCCTCGGTCTTGCTGACACTCACAGTCTCAAGACAGCGACTTGCCTTGACACCATGAGTATGAATCTTCTCCTGTTCTTTTCTTTTTTTGTTTTTGGTACTAGGGATCAAACCCAGGGGCATTGTGCCTCCAACCTACACCCCCAGGCCTTTTTACTCATTTATTTATTTTTATCTTGAAACAGTGTCTCAAGTTGCTGAGGGTCTTGCTAAATTGCTGAGGCTAGTCTCAAACCTGTGATCCTCCTGTCTCAGCCTCCCAAGTACTAGGATTACAGGAGTGCACCACCACGCCCAGCTAGGCATGAATCTGGACAACCTTTCCAATTCTTTCATGGTTGCTCGCTTATTCCTATTTCATTCTCCTTTTAGAAATCTTGCTAATTCTATTTTCTTGGAAGAGTATATATTTAATTCAGACTTTCAGATTGTATAATAAACAACCCAACTCAGTAAGCACAATATTCTTCACATGGACCATCACTGACCTCCCCATATGCTTATGTCAAACAAAACCACTTGGAAATTCCCTGCATTCCAGAAAATTAAATTTTTAGCTTTAAGCTGGGCACAGTGGTGCACAGCAACTTAGCAAGGCTCTTTACAACTTAGTGAGACCCTATTTTTTCTTTTTTCTTTTTTTTTTTGCAGTACTAGGAATTGAACCCAGGGGCATTCTACCTCCAAGTTACAGCCCCAGCCCTATTTTTCATTTTTTATTTTGAAACAGGGTCTCACTAAGTTGCAGAGGGCCTCACTAAGCGGCTGAGACTTGCCATGAACCTGCAATCCTCCTGTCTCAGTCTCCCAAGTACTGGGATTACAAGCGTGTGCTACCACACCCAACCGTGAGATCCTATTTCAAAACAAACAAACAAAAAAATAAGCCAAGTGTGCATGCCTATAATCCCAGTACTTGTGAGGCTGAGATAGGAGGATCGCAGGTTTGAGGCCAGCCTTGGCAATTTAGTAAGACCCTGGTCTTTCTTTCTCTCTCTCTTCCTTCCTTCCTTCCTTCCTTCCTTCCTTCCTTCCTTCCTTCCTTCCTTCTTTCTTTCTTCCTTTCTTTTTCTTTCTTCTCTCTCTCTCTCTCTCTCTCTCTCTCTCTCTCTCTTTCTCTTTCTTTCTTCTTTCTTTTTTTGTGGTACTAAGTATTGAACCCAGGGAAATTCTACCTCCGAGCTCTCCCCCAGCCCTTTTTATTTTAAAATAGAGTCTTGCTAAATTGCTGAGAGTCTGGCTAAGTTGCTGAGGCTGGCCTCAAACCTCTGATCCTCCTGTCTCCACCCCCCAAGTACTGGAATTACAGGTGTGTGCCACCATGCCTAGCTTTGAACATTTCTTAAAAAGGGAATCTACTGAATATGCCAGATGGGACCATGAAATTCTTATCCTCTACATATGTTGGTTGGAGAGATACTGCATTTACCTCCTTTATCCTCCCTCTGCCACCTACTTTGAGTATATCCATATATCTGTTCATATCTTGGACAATCCAATGTATTGAAAGTATCAAAACAGTAGTACTTAGGCTCACTATTAAGCCATTGATCCGATTAGAGCCCTGTGGGGGCCCAAAGGGAGCACAGCTTGCGGTGATGGCATGGCCCAGCGCTTAGTCACAGGTGCACGCTGCCTTCCGTGGCGTGGGTGTGCCGGGGTCCCAGTAGTGGCAGAGTGGGTGCGCAGACATCTCACACATGTGCATTGCATGTAGTTAAGTGCAGGGACTATGCAAAGTGTAACACGCATGTGCACACCTCACTGATGTGGACCAGCGCCCTTTTGTGCAGAACCCTATATAAGGAATGGGTCTGCAGAATAAAGCGGCTGTTTGCTGTTTGTTCTCCTCCGATGGCGGCTCTGCAGCTCTCTTCCGGCTGGGAATCTCACCGTCTGCAACCACAGCTGGCCCCTGACAAGCCCCTACTACAGACAGAATGCAACAGGAGGACCTCTGAGAAATATGAAGAATAAGATACAGTGTTTGCCATCCAGAAATTGACATTCTGCTTGGGAAAACTTATTTGGATGTAACTCCAATAACAGTTTATTTAAAAAAAGTACTGAGACAGGCATGTTGATGCACTCCTGTAATCCTAGTACTTGGGAGACTGAGATGGGAGGTTCACAGGTTCAAGGCCAGCCTCAGCAACTTACCAAGACCCTCAATAAAAAGGGCTGGGGGAGCCGGGCGTGGTGGCGCACGCTTGTAATCCCAGTACTTTGGGAGGCGGAGACCGGAGAATCCGGGTTCGCGGCCAGCCTCAGCTCTCTCTCTCTTTCTCTCTCTCTTTCTCTCTCTCTCTCTCCCTGTCTCTCTCTCTCTCTCTCTCTCTCTCTCTCTACTTAGTGAGGCCCTCCGCAACTTCATGAGACCCGGTCTCAAAATAAAGTATAAAAATAGGGCCGGGGGCATAGAGCGGAGGTAGAACGCCCCTGCGTTCAATCCCCGGTACCGCAAAAAAAAGGGCTGGGGGTGTAGCTCAGAGGTAGAATCCCCCTGGGGTTCAATCCCCAGCACCACAAAAAAGGAAGGAAGGAAGGAAGGAAGGAAGGAAGGAAGGAAGGAAAGAAGGAGCTGGAGTCCTGGGAAATGTCCAAGGTGCACCAAAGGTCAACATAGGTGCTGTGAGAGGTTAAGGAAGGCAGAGTTTCATTCTGTCTGGGAACGTGAGATACACATTGGAATTTAAAGGTACAGATGGGGAGAGCGGGGGGGGGGATGGAAATTTCAGACTGAGAGAAGTTTGAATAAAACTTGATCAATGTTGCTCCAGCAACTTAAGGTGTACAGGGGGAGGGTCAATTTGGGAAGAGAAGGGAAAAAATGGTGCGGTGATTAGTATAGGTGGATATTTTAAGAGGTCCACTTCCTATGGAAGGATTTTGAACAGGGGGGTTTCAGTGATCAGGTCTGAGTTGCAGGAAGAAAGCTTAGAGAAGGCGCCCTGTGGAAAAGCAAGAGGCTCTGTCCTTCCCCGCCAGATTTCCAAATGACCACTGTGTTCAGGGAACAGAAGGGGATGTCTTAGTCTCTTCTACGCAGAAAAGGGAGCTGGAAGGACATATTTTCTTTCTCCTAGACCCTAGGAAATCTATAATTCAGACCTCTATCTGACCCATGAGCTAAAGAAACAGACTCATTAATCATCTAATTATGAAAAATCTGGCTTTTAACTTGAACAAATTTATAAACTAGTTATGACAGCCTTTTAGAAGAAAAATATCTTTCATCATCCCCGTAACTTAAAGAACAGAGTCTTAAATTATATATTATTTATAGTGTTGAAAACTTGGAAATTGTTCAAAAGTTTGCCACTGAAGAAGAAATTATTGGTGACTTTATAATTATTTACATTGCAGATATGATATATTTGTTCTTACAAGTAGATAAATTTTAAAATGATTTTTTTTCTGGCCCAAGAATTTCCGTAGCCTCCTTTATTTACACATCTCAGTGATTTATGAAACACATTTTTACGCTCTATTTTATTTTTTTAAAGGAGAAAAAAAATACTTAAGAATTGTTATTCCTGGAAATAGTTCTGTTTGTTCAAGGCTAGTAAGTTTTCCTAAAGGTGTTTAACAAGGTTCTTCCATTATATTTTGCTTTTCATTTCATATTTTATACATTTTTTCAGAAATACTAATATTGAAATGCTTTTTGTTGTGAATTTCCAGGGGAATAGGAACAGTATTTTTGAAAAAGCATGAAAATAAAGAATATGAAGAACCAGAAAAGATTCAAATGGCTGTGTGTGTGTGTGTGTGTGTGTGTGTGTTCCTAGGGATTGAACCCAGAGGCATTCTAACTCTGAGCTTTACTCCCAGCCCTTTTTTTAATTTTTTTTTTTTGTTTTGAAACAAGGTCTCACTAGGTTGCTGAGAGTCTCACTAAGTTCCTGAGGCTGTCCTTGAACCTGAAATACTCCTGTCTCAGCCTCCCAAATACTAGGATTACAGATGTGTGCCACCACGCCCAACCTGTGTGTGTGTGTGTGTGTGTGTGTGTGTGTGTGTGTGTGTGTGGTATTGGGAATTGAACTTGGGGCATTCTACCTCTGAGCTACACCCTAGGCCTATTTTGTTACTTTAATTGCTGAGGCTGGCCATGAACTTGCAATCCTGCAATCCCCCCCAGCCTTCCAGGTACTGTGATTCCAGGTGTGCACCACTCCACAGGGCTCAGATGGCATTTTAAGTAAGGATGTTGAAAGCTTCTCTATGTCCTTTGCTATTTGCAGGAAAGGTTAGAAGTTTTGCTAGCTAACGCCGACAATTGTTTAGAAAAGTTTTTCTAGGCGATTGGAAGGAAATGTGGCATTCCCAGGAGAGTAGAAGAGCAGATATTCTGCTGGGCTGACTTTAACATCCAGCGCCAGAGGTGGAAACGGAAACTCATTCTTCTGAGAACATCAACAGTGGGGTTCAGGGCTTCATGCACTCTCTCTGGAGACTCTGTTGCTAAATTTGTGCCCAGCGAAGTTCACATCTGATCTGTGCTCTATAAAAGAGACAGCAAGGGATGTTAACGTTTATTTATTTTTATCATTTTTTTGGTGGTACTGGGAATTGAACTCGGGGGTATTTTACCTCCGTCTGAGCTATACCCCTAGCCCTATTTTATTTTTATTTTGAAACAGGGTCTCACTAGGTTGATGAGAGTCACACTACTTGCTGAGGCTGGCTGCGAACCTGTGATCCTCCTGTCTCAGCCTCCCAAGTACTGGGATTCCAGGCATGCACCACCACACCCAGCTAAAGTTTATTTTAACAACCTAAGAATTTGAGTCCAATGGGAATAGAATCCACCATGGCCTCCCCTCTCCATTAGGAAGTCTTTGGGCTGTTGTTTAAGTTGTCTCGGTAACTTTTTTATTTCTGTAAAACACTACAATAAGGAGAAAAGCTATGATTCAAATAAAAACTCACTTAAGGAAGAACAAGTTTTCTCTGAGCATGAACCTAGACACTGAGGGTTTCTATCAACCACTTGAACTTCAATATTCACAACATATGAGCAGCAGAAGAATATTATCACCAGACATACATAATTAGAAAGGCAGTTTTCACAAACTGTGTTTTGAGATATGTATATACATGTTCCTTAAAAAGAGGATAATGTATCCATTTAAAATGCAAGATGGGCTGGGCGTGGTGGCGCACGCTTGTAATCCCAGTACTTGGGAGGCTGAGACTGGAGGATCCGGGTTCATGGCCAGCCTCAGGTACTTAGTGAGGCCCTCTGCAACTTAGTGAGACCCTGATCCAAAAATAAAGAACACAAAATAGGGCTGGGGGTGTAGCCCGGAGGTAGAATCCCCCTGGGTTCAATCCCCAGTACCGCAAAAAATAAAATAAAATAAAATGCAAGATGGATCAATAGATTTTATTGTCAAAATATGAAAAGTTCATTGATACGGTTTTGGGTTCCATATTACATCTATCCCTTAAGAAAATAACAAGCCACGTATGGTGGTGCACGCACATCTGTACTTGGGAGGCTGAGACAGGAGGATCACAGGTTCAAGGCTAGCCTAAGCAACGTAGTGAGACTCTTAGCAACCTAGCAAGACCATGTTTCAAAATAAAAATACAAAGGGCTGGAGGTATACTTCAGAGGTGGAATGCCCCTGGATTAAATCCCCAGTAAAACCAAAACAAAAACAAAAACAAAAAAATAGGTGTCAAATTTTGGGATTGCATTGCAGAATAACCACAATTTTCTGAACATACTATTGAAAATTTCCTCCTGTTTCAAGCTATATATCTGTGTAAGGCCAAGGTTTTTTTCAGTTGCTTTAACCAAAGAAATATTTTACAACACACTTCAGTAGCAGATATGAGAATCTATGAACTATCTATATGTACATCTATGTTTGGGGGGCTTACTGGGAATTTAACCCAGGGACAGTCTACATCTAAACTATACCTCCAACCCTTTTTACTTCTTATTTTGAAACAGGGTCTCGCTAAGTTGCTGAGGCTGGCCTCAAGCCTGTGATCCTCCTGCCTCAGGCTCCCAAGTACTGAGATTACCAAAATGTGCTACCGCATCCAGCAAGCTGAGTACTATTAAGCCAGATACTATGGAGATTTTCAAAAATATAAAACAGCTGGGCGAGGTGGTGCATGCCTGTAATCCCAGTACTTGGGAGGCTGAGGCAGGAGGATCACAGGTTCAAAGCCAGCCTTGGCAACTTAGCGAGGCTCTTAGCAACCTAGTGAGACCCTGTTTTCAAATAAGAAATAAAATCGGGCTGAGGGTATAGCTTGGAGGTAGAATGCCCCTGAGTCAATGCCTAGTACAAATTTATATATATATATATATATATATATATATATATATATACACACAGTGATACTCTTCTGCCTGAAAATTTTTTCAGGGGTTTGGTAAAATAGTTTTAATACAAATATTTATGCTGACATGCAATGAGTTTGTTGCAACTATTTAAATTAAATTTATTAATGGCTTACAGGTTCAAATGCATTTGAGAAAGAACTGAAGTTAAACAAGTTCCATTACTTCAAGAAGTCTCATAACTTTTGGAATAGCAATTTGCTTTGTAGTTCTTAAAAAAAAATAAAGTATGCAGCTTTGCTCAAATGTGTATGGACACTTTTCCAGAAAAGCATATTGGGACAAAGTTTGGGAGATGCTACAGTGACAATAACAACATCAATCCCAGCATGTCAATGTCATTATATTATTTGCCAAGTTTTTTTTTTTTTTCAGCTGGGGATTGAACCCAGAGGCATTCTACCTCCAAGCTACACCTCCAGTCCAATTTTATTTCTTATTTGGAAACAGGGTCTCACTAGGTTGATGAGAGCCTCGCTAAATTGGCAAGGCTGGTTTTGAACCTGCGATCCTCCTGTCTCAGCCTCCCAAATACTGAGATTACAAGCATGCACTACCATGCCCAGCTTGCCAGGTATTTCTTAAAAGACACACACAGCTGGGCGTGGTGGTACACACTTGTAATCCCAGTACTTGGGAGGCTGAGACAGGAGGCTCCAAGGTTCACCGCCAGCCTCATCTACTTAATGAGGCCCTCTGCAACTTAGTGAGACCCTGTTTCAAAATAAAGAATAAAAATAGGGCTGAGGGTGGAGCTCGGAGGTAGAATGCTCCTGGGTTCAATCCCTAGTACCGCAAAAAAAAGACACACACACACACACACACACACACACACACACACTTTAACTTCACAAAAATCTTGTGTATTAGGTACTACTATTATCCCCATTGTACAAATGAAGAATTCTAGGTAGTTTCCCAAAGTTCCATAAGCAGTAAAGAAGTCTTCCTCTAGTCATGTCTAAATTGTTCTGTAACTCAGGGATGAGCGAACATATTTATTAACCTGCAAGTAAAAGTTTAGAGTGTACTATGTCATATACAACTATTGTTATATTAATATATTTTGCCTGTAACAATATTGCAAAAATAAAAATTAAAAATGATATGATAAAAGTAGAATAATGAATGCTTTAAAAATAATTCTTGATTGCATTATTAATAGTACAAAAAAATTTGCTCTTACTATAAATAATATTGACTAGACACAATTTCAAAATTAATTTAATGGTTTGTGATACAGTGATTTAAAAATCTGATTCAACTCTGATACATTGTTGTTGGGATTGCAAATTATTGCAACCACTTTAGAAAACAGTGTGGAGGGTCCTCAAAAGAATGGGAATGAACCTACTACATGACCCAGCTCTACCACTCCTGGGTATCTGCCCAAAAGAATTGAAACCAGACTACCATAGTAATGCATGCATGTCTATGTTTATAGCTGCACAATTCAAAATTACCAAACTATAGAACCAGCTGAGATGTCCATCAACAGATGAGTGGATTACAAAATTATGGGATGTATACACAATGGAATTCTAATCAGCCATAAAGAAGAACAAAATTATGTCATTTGCAGGGAAATGGATGGAACTGGAGAATATTATGCTAAGTGAGATTAGTCAGTCACAAAAAGTGAAAGGTCAGATGTTCTCCCTCATATGCTGAAGCTAGGGAGAATTGGGACACAGGAGGGACTCCAGACAAAGGAGGAGAAACCTTAATGGAGTGAAGGAGGGGACCTAACTGAGGGAGATGGCAGGGGGGAGGAAGACTTGAAGAGGCAAACACCCCAATGGACATGATGTACATGCACAAACTTACCAAAGCCAATCACTGCTGAGCACAGGAAGGTGGGAGGGAGAGGGAGTAGGGTGGGATCTGGGGGAGGGCTCAATGAGTACTGTGTGCATGTATGTCTCTACCACCCTGAACTTCATCAAGATATATGACTACAATACACCAATGAAAATAAATAAATAAATAAAATAAAAACCTGATTCAAGTTAATATTGATAATTGATTTGACAGCTCTAAATGTTGGAAAAGAGTCATATCACAATTATATAAAATAATACTTTAGATAAGTTTCACTGTTAATGATAATGAATGTAAGTCCACATTTACATATTCTTTTATCCCTCAGATTTCCTCTCAGGCTATCATTTTCCCTTGTATCAGGACAGATAACGAACTTGGACTTGGTGTAGAAATATCATCTCCATCATTTTCTTACTGCTCAGTTGGGCTTACATTATGATAATTAATCTTTTTTTGGCACTGGGGTTGAACCTAGAGGCATTCTACCTCTGAGCTATACCCAGCCCCTTTATTAATTAATTAATTTTGCAGTACTGGGGATTGAACCCAGGGGCATTTTGCCTTACAGCTACACTCCCAGCCCTATTTTTTATTCTTTATTTTGAAGCAGGGTCTCACTAAGTTGCCGAGGGCCTCACTAAGTAGCTGAGGCTGGCCGAGAACCTGTGATCCTCCTGTCTCAGCCTCCCAAGTACTGGGATTACAAGCATGCACCACTAAGTTCAGCTTATTTTTTGTTTTGAACCAGGGTCTCACTAGGTTCCTCAGGGCTTCGATAAGTTGCCAAGGCTGTTCTCAAACCTGCGATCCTCCTGTTTTAGCCTCCCAAGTACTGGGATTATAGGCATGTACCACCACACCCAACTAGAATTAATCTTTTCGGTTACCCCTCAGGTGCTGAGTGTGAGAGTCACCTATCCCAGAACACAAAACTGCAAAGTGTTAGTACATGGTGAACACAAAACTCTTGTGGGAAAGCCTGGACCGACCCCTCCAGTCTCCCTCAGGATGCAGCTCACCAGACGCGAGTGCCTGGCACAGGGACCAGACCTTCACATCACTAGTATGTATCTCTATGTTAAACGTTAATGTTACGGTTTGGATCTTAAATGTCCCCCAAAGGTCCACAATGCTCAGGGCTTGGTCACCAAGCCTTGGGAGGTGATGGGACCTTTAGGGGGTGGGGCCTCACTGGAGGAAGCTAGGTCATTGGAGGCGTGTCCTTGAAGGGGATACTGGGACCCCAGCCCCGTCCTGTCTCACTCTGTGCTTCCTGGCTGCCATGAGGTGAGCGGCTCTGCTTTACCATGTGTCCCTACCATGAGGTTCAGCCCTGGTACCAGGCACAAAAACAATGGATCCAACCAACCGTGGACCAAAACCATAAACCCAAATAAACCTTTTCTACTTAAAAGTTGTTTATCTCAGGCATTTTATCACAGAGATGAAAAGCTGATTTACACAATGAAGAAAGATTCATTTTCTCAATGACACATGCCTGTAATCCCAGCTACTCGGGAGGCTGAGGCCAGCCTGGGCAATTTAGTGAGATCCTGTCTCAAAATAAAAAATAAAGACTAGGGATGGAGCTTAGCTCTTGCCTAGTTTGCACAAGCCCCTGAATTCCTTCCCCAGTACTCCCCCCAAAAAAGGATATTTATTTGTTTATTTATTTATTTATTTATTTATTTATTTATTTATTTTTGCAATGCTGGGGATGGAATTCAGGGCCTCACACATGCCAGGTAAGTGCTCTGCCAATGAGCTCCGTCCCCGGCCTGGCATATTCCTTCTATTTGCCAGTGGTTTCTTTCCTTCCTTCCTTCCTTCCTTCCTTCCTTCCTTCCTTCCTTCCTTCCTCCTTTCCTTTCCTTTTCCTTTTCCTTTTCCTTTTCCTTTTCCTTTCCCTTTCTTTCTTTTTCTTTCTCTCTCTCTCTCTCTCTCTCTCTCTCTCTCTTTCTTTCTTTCTTTCTTGCTTGCTTGCAGTACCAGGGATGGAACCCAGGGGCGGTCTACCTCCAAGCTACACCCCTGGCCCTATTTTATTTTATACTTTATTTTGAAACTGGGTCTCACGAAGTTGCAGGGGCCCTCACTAAGTAGCTGAGGCTGCACGCGAACCTGGATCCTCCAGTCTCTGCCTCCTAAGTACTAGGATTACAAGCGTCTGCCACCATGCCTAGCCTGCCAGTGGTTCTTTATACACACATTTTGAAAGGTCTTATCTTATATTAGAAATGATTCCTTTGGACCATTTGGGTTAAGGGGAAATCTGGTTAGAATTACTGGTTTCAATTAAAAACAAAGAAACAATCAAAATAAACACAATTACTGACTGAGGAGAAAACAATTGTGTCATGTTTTGAAAACATAATACTTTTGATCAACAGAGTAGCATTTTATTCAAGATAAGTTTCTTTTCTTTTGATTTTAGAAAAAATGTTATTTATCTCAACATGTGGCAAGTATGGTATTTGTATTCTTTTTTCAGAATTTTATTGGTAATTCGACTACAGAGCTGGGTGTGGTGGTGCATGCCTGTAATCCCAGTACTTGGGAGGCTGAAATGGGAGAATCTCAGGTTTGAGGTCAGCCTCAGCAATTTAGTAAGACCCTCAGCAACCTAGCAAGACCCTGTTTCAAAATAAAAAATCGAATAGGGCTGGGGCGTGTAACTCCGTGGTGGAATGCTGCTGGGTTCAATCCCCACAACAACAACAACAACAAAATTGAGGTGACTATTCAGCCCGGGGGGATTTGCTTAACCACAAGCCCAAAGCTGGCACACCAAACCCTGGGTCTCAGCAGCCGCACAGGCCATCAGAGCCAAGGTTGATATGACTGGGAGGTGCAAAAATGAGGAAGTAGCATCTGTCACCCACTCACCCTGAGCTAGGCCTGGGCTTGGACTTGCACACCCCTTCTCGCGATTTCTTGTAACTGGCGAGCTGTGCGTTATTTTCCCTTTCGCAGAGACGTAAAGACACTAGTCCAAGGTCACGTGGCTTTTTTTATCAGGGCTCCAATTAGGGTATCGTTGACTTCAAAGCTCATGCTCTTTCTGGGACGTTGTACCAGTGAATAAGCAGACTAAACAAATAAATTGGACTATTTATTTTTGTAGGAAATTACTCCCCGAGCAAAATAAACAGATAAACCAATAAATGAAATGACTCAGAGGAGCCTTCCTTATAGGTGTGCTCCTACAGCAGTATATTCCCCGCAAAGGACTGACCTGCGTCCACAATGTTGACCTCGACCATGACAACGCCTCAGTGTGACTCGTTCTCAGTCCACACGGAGAGACAGGAGCGAGAAGCGACTCGGTGAGGGGAAGGGGAGAGAGAACAGGGCGGCTGGCCCGGCTCCCCACAGCCTGGTGAGGACCCGCCCAGGTACGATGATGCAGGGGCATTTCCTGTGTGCTCCTCGCTTAGAGACATACCCTAGAGATTTTTTCAAACTTTCTTTATTTGTGTGTCACTGGGAATGGAACCCAGGGGGGTATTCTATCTCTGAGCTACACCCCCAGACCCATTTTATATTTTTTTAATTTTTTGTTTTATTTAATTATTTTTATTATTATTATCATTATTATTGGTACTGGAGATTGAACCCAAAGGCATTCTACCTCCAAGCTACACCCCCAGCCCGATTTTATTTCTTATTTGGAAACAGGGTCTCACTGGGTTGCTGAGAGCCTCCTATGTTGCTGAGGCTGGCTTTGAACCTGTGATCCTCCTGTCTCAGTCTCCCAAGTACTGGGATTACAAGCGTGCGCCACCATGCCTGGCTCTTTTTTATTTTTGAAACAGGGTCTCACTATGTTGCTGAGGGCCTTGCTAAATTGCTGAGGTTGGCCTTCAGGCTGTAATCCTCCAGTCTCAGCCCCCCAGGTACAGGGATTACAGGTAGGTGCCACCATACCCGGCTGATTCAAACACTTGAAAATGATTTTTTTTTCTCTCTGTCTGAGCTTTTCCTTTCAACTATCATGATTACACCACATAAAAAAATGAATAAATAATCTTTTCTCCAGCATTAAATGCTTCATGTTTTTAACATTTGCAGAAGAAGCAAGGGTCAAAGATTATAAGCCATGGATGTAGAACTGCTAACTCACACTAGTAGAGAAAAGGAAAAAACAAATGCAGTTATAAGATTTTTTTGGTAAAATGTATTAGATTAGTTTAGTTTACCTCAAAACTCAGTCACCTTTGTTGTTGTTGTTGTTGTTTGTGGTA
Organism: Glis glis; assembly: GCA_004027185.1. Classification (NCBI taxonomy): domain Eukaryota; kingdom Metazoa; phylum Chordata; class Mammalia; order Rodentia; family Gliridae; genus Glis; species Glis glis. The sequence continues at coordinate 15,909 of PVJS01011626.1, read as the reverse complement.
CTACAGACTGAACCCAGAGGCATTCTATATCCGAGCTACATCCCAAGCCCTTTTTATTTTTTGTTTGGGAAGAGGGTCTCACTAGGTTGCTGAGTCTTACTAAGTTGCTGAAGCTGGTCTGGAACCTGTGATCCTCCTGTCTCAGCCTCCCAAGTACTGGGATTACAGTTGTGCACCATCACACCGGCTTCTACCCAAATGTTCTTTTTTACTTTTATCTAAAATGATACCTACTAGGCTGAAAGATGTGTGAGCCTCAGGTACAGAAAGTACAAAGTGAGAAGGCCTGGCATGGTGGTTCATGCCTATAATCCCGGTAGTTGGGAGGCTGAGACAGGAGGATTGCAGGTTCGAGGCCAGCCTCAGCAACTTAGCGAGACTCTCAGAAACCCAGTGAAACCCTGTTTCAAAACAAAAAATAAAAAGGCTGGGGGTATGGCTCAGAGGTAGGTTCAATCCAGAGGAAGGAAGGAAGGAAGGAAGGAAGGAAGGAAGGAAGGAAGGAAGGAAGGATCGAAGCAAGGAAGCAGGCAAGTTAGCCCAAGTCCAAATCCTCTAAACCCTTTCCAGTAACCACTGGGAGGCAAGAATTTGAATTCTTTAGTTAGTTAGTTAGTTTGTTTGTCTGCTTTGGGTTTTATTTATTTATTTATTTATTTATTTATTTATTGGTACTGGGATTTGAACCCAGGGGCATTCTACCTCTGAACTACATTACCAGCCCTTCTTATTTTTTGTTTTGTTTTGTTTTGAGACAGAGTCTCACTGAATTGCCAAGGCTGGCCTCAAACCTGCAATTCTCCTATCTCAGCCTCCCAAGTACTGGGATTTCAAGTGTGAGTCGCTGTGCCTGGCAAGCATCTGAATTCTTAAATTCTGCAACAGGGGCTGAAATCAGCCTTTTCATGTGTCTAAACCGGAGATAAATTATTGTTAACTTAAAATACAGCATGGCGACTTCGCATCACTTTAATTGGACTTGGGCAATAAAAATACTCTTTGCTACTAAAAAAGAAATTTAAACTTTGAAAGTGGAGGTTATACAACCCCTTTATGGCAAAAGAGCAGTCTTTCGAAAGGTTGTCCTTCTCACAATAGAAGCGGATTTCATAGTCCTAATGAGGCACAGGAGTCAACATCTATTCTTGAACCGTTTCCGCTCTCTCCAGCATTCTCTGTTTAATTAGAATTACTCCCTATACTAATCTCCCTAGCTAGCAATCTAATAGCCATTAGCAGAATTTATTTACGGTTTAACTTGCTGCTTAAACTTCAGGCTTGGTTCCAAGGATTTAAGCAGGTAACCAAGAGAAGGTTCGGCCTTTTAAGTGAACGCTTTGCCTCATCTTTTCAATGTCTGAACGAGAACTTTCCTTGTAAGAAATTAGAAAAATCCTAAATCCTGGGACAGGAGACTTGCTGTTTGCAGGGAGGGGTTGACGGGGAGCGAGGGGGCAAGCACATAATCATGTATCTCAATGTAGCTGCACATCCAATGTTTGGGACATCTAGGTAACAATGTGTTTTCTGACAAGGCTTGGGGAAAGGAGCAGTTCAAATAAAGTTATGCTCATATATAAAGGTATCACTACCATGTTACTATCATGTACCAGGATGGAGGAGTGGAGAGCAGGGTAGGATATGGAGGAAAATACACCAAGTGATGTGGGCATGTATTTATGTATCACTTTCAATCTCACTATGATGTATAATTATAATACAACAATAAAGGTATTAAAAATAAAAATAAAAGCAGATTCCCAGGGCAGCACATATATTCAAGTTGTAGACTGCACAACAGGAGGGAATGCCATTCACTTGGCTATGAGAAATGGAGCCTCCTAGGATTATGCAGTGACATTCTGCAGAGCTGAACCTGAGGACCCTGTAGTGTGTGCATGTGTGTGTGTGTGTGTGTGTGTGTGTGTGTGTGTGTTGTATATGGTACTGGGGATTGAACCCAGGGGCATTTTACCTCTGAGCTACACCCCCCAGCCCTTTTTATTTTTTTTTGTTTGGAAACAGGGTCTCACTAGGTTGCTGAAAGCCTTCTTATGTTGCTGAGGCTGTCCTTGAACCTGCAATCTTCCTGTCTCAGCTTCCCAGCTACTGGGATTACAGGCCTGTGCCACCATGCTTGGCAGGACATTGTATTTAAAAAAACAAAGTGTGTGTTTCGTGTTTTGTGGATGAGATTTAATATATACACTGGTGAACTTCAAGTAAAGCAGAGTGCCCACTAGAATGTAGGTGGGCCTTATCTAATTAGTTGAGGTCTTAAATGAACAAAGGTTCACCTCTGTTCATGCCAAGAGATGGCTTTGGACATGAACTGCTGTATCGGCGCTGCCTGGATCTCCAGACTGCTGGGGCCCCTGCAGATTTGGACCTGCTAGACTCCATAATCCGTGAACCAATTCCCGAAAATCTCTCTCTCTCTCTCTCTCTCTCTCTCTCTCTCTCTCTACACACACACACACACACACACACACACACACACACAC